>JAHWFP010020980.1:67667-79556 GCA_023313725.1 Lithobius niger | reverse complement strand
AACACTTAAAAAAGGAAACTTGTAAGTAAAGTGTTTTGTTTTACTAAAATTTTAAAATTGTATGTAAACTTATTTTGAGTTATATTTCCACAAAAAATCTTATAAGAAGTAATTTATTCGAAGTATGTAACTAGAATATATAAAAAAAATCCTGCACTTATACATTACTCTCAAGATTCGAGAAGAATGTAAATGGTTAGGAATCACTGATGAATAAGGGTCTCCCACCATGCACAATAAAAACACAGGTTTAAAGGTTTAATTTTCGGGGAGAAGGGCCGATATACTCGCCTCCGTTTTCCAAAGTATAAGCATGGTAGAATATATACGTAATGTCACTCTTTCTCTGACAATGCTAAACTTTTGAATGAAACTAGTACTTGCTTACAACGATTTAACACCAAAGGACGCTGTCGTCAAGTAACAGGATGCGCAAAACATCATGGGAGTCGAAACTATTTAGCGTCACTAAATCAAATTGATTACGATAAAAATACAAAATCAATCACTTAAACACTATCATATGTCAGATTAGGACATTAAAATAATTTTAACATAGATCAGAACTGTCTGACCAAGTTTTACTTTTTTAAAAAATCCAATATTCAATTTTAAAACAGTTTGTAGTTACGAGTGGCGCTATATATATATATGGTGTAATGCGTGGTTTTGTATTTTGAGAAGCATTCTGAGCCGCCGCTTACGCTTAAGCTTCTTCCATTGCTCACGTTTCTTGTAACGAACTGAATACGGTTTTAATCGAACAAGAATGAGTTCTTCAACTTCGGATGTTGCCCACGGACGAGTATTTCGTCAATTTCCGAGGGTATTGTGGCTATTGCCATGGTAACCATGGTAACGATGCCGCCATTTTTTATTTCAAGTTTCGCCTCTTACGAGAACCAGACATGTGCTGCCTTCTCGTGCCATTGATGAAAGCAGGTATTATTTTACCCCACGTTTTCAGAAAGCGTCATACCTGCTTATCTACCCTGAGTACAAGTAAAAAAGAAATCTCAAAAAAGGTTCGTGAGACACGATTCTTTCTTTAAAAAAAAAATTGAAGTTATTGATGATTGTCTGGCAAAAAGAGTGAGGTGATGACGGTTGGTGAAAATCTGAAAAAGACTGGAAAGAGGTTGATTGTAAACAGAAGGGCATTGATTCATAGGTATGCATAAAGGCAAAAAAAAAAAGGTTCATCACTGAAGGCTTCACGAAATGAAACAGACGGATGTTGCACATTGAACGGTTCCATTATGGGGTGACTAACAATGCTGTAGCAAGCTGAAACCCATTGCTACCGGATAACTATGGCAGGTTCCATAAATCGTGGAAATGACGTCGCTTATATCTTAAAGTTCGTCGTTTTCGATGAGGGAAATAACACCGTTCGTTTCCTTTAGAAGCAGAAAGTTAGATAAATGAGGCTGCAGTTAAGAAATCTAATAAAAAAAACCCTTGTAGCATCTGGGTAATGGAAAGAAAGCCAGTGTGCGGCCCTAACTAGACGAAGAAATTCAGTTGTCTTCACGAGGCTTGGAATCGAAACCGGGTCTTGAAATAAATCTTTGCTGCCCGACACGACAAGACGATAATTTAAATTCTCAAATACGAATTCAAGAGCCGAGTGGAATTGTTTCCATCGAAAATGGTTAAACTTATGGGACACTTCTTCCAGCTAGACAATGGTGATGAGTATCGGAAGGGAGTGAATGTCCACCGCTACCCTGCATGCAATATTTGCACAGAGTAAACCATTTAACCACCCCAGACTGTCTGGTGGAAGTTGAGATCGCTTTCATACAAGTGTAAGGCACAGTTTTGCACGTCCAATACTACCTTGCGTACAATCTGTGCACAGGAATATGCCATTCAACCAAAATCTAGTGTTTGGTCATATAAATACACTAGACCAGCGTTTCTCAAAGTGTGGTCCACGGACCGGTAAGATAAGATAGAGTAACAGCCAGTATCGTGCACAAATATAACTACACTACGTTTCGGGAGGATAACCTCCCGTCTTCAGGTAAAAATAAACACTAAAACATTAAAAAAATTCATGGCAGTGTCTGCCGAGTCACCAAGTCTATAAAAACAAACCATTCAGGCATGGTCAAGGCCTAAAACTTTAAAATTTTGTAAAAATATTTAACATACCAAATGATACACCATGTTACTGGATGGGCGCCCGAAAGTAGAGTGTTAACAGGAGGTAGTGATGTCACGTGGTTCAGAATAATTTGGCCTGGTCCAAATTAAATAGGGTAGTTTAGTTAGACGGCTTTTTCTTGAACTTAGTGTGGTTATATTTGTGCACGATACTGGCTAGTACTCTTATCTTATCTGCAAAAAGTGCTGAAACTTCTCAATCTCAGTCCACGGACCGGCGCCGGTCGGCGAACAGTCGGGCGCCGGTCCGTGACGAACATCTGGACAAAAACATGGATTTACCGTAAACAGATGCCGTCTACTAGAATTTTCATCAAAGTTTTAGTTAGTCTTACATTCGAGTAAACGCCCAGCCTTCTAATTTAATCAATGGGTGAAAGCAAGAATTTATAAATTCTTGGTTATTAGTATATGCTACTATTGTTGTAGGAACAATACCGCTAAAATTACCATCGCTAAAGACGAACAGTAACTCGTTGAAGTAAATGGTTGCAACATGCGCTTGTCGCCCGGTGCTATACTGACGCACGTGCGAGCTTATCACTTGTGGGCCCCTCACTGTATGTGTAGGTAGGACTATCTACAGTACTGGCCGGATCTTGAATGAAAAATAGCATTACGAGACTGGGTTGGCAATATGGCCGCCGAAAGTGCCGCTGATGCGATTGAGTTGCCGCATTTTGTCAAACGAGGGCGACACCCACCGTACAAACTGCCAAGGAACGTGTTCTTTTTTTTTGTAAACGCAGTGAAATAGCTTAACTGTGGCTGAGTGATATTTTTAAACACCATATAAAAATACTCTTATTAATAATAAAAAATTTGCTACCAAAATCTACGTAAAAATTTAAATGATTATTTCGAAAACCGCCTAACCAGCAATAGATGTCGCGTCGCACCGTACAAAGTTGCTACCTCGAAGTAGAGACCTCGACGAAATGAACCAGACGTGGCGGCCATTTTGTCTACCCCCCCCCCCTAATATCGTTGTAGAGCGGCCAGTTAGTTTAATGGCCATGGTGTAGGTATCTAAAAGCGAGTTCAATGGTGAGTAAGCGACCAGATGGAAAGTGGTTACATTCTATTTTATTCTTCCATTTTTGGCATTTATTGTTATTTTACACCTCTTTTTTTGTTGCTCCAAACAGGTTCAAAAGGTTCAAACAACCCTCACGGTGATGAAAACTACCGAAATTTCATTCCAGGTTGATTTTAAACAAATAAATTTTAAATATTTGTTTGTTCTTAATTTGTCATAATATCACATGAAATGACAACAAACTCTAAAGCTGAGTCTTGTTAACAAACAAGCCACCATCGTGTCCTTCTGCGGGCTGAATGCACGTGGATACCTATGTGAGAGTGGTTTATCAGCCATGAATGTCATTAAGACAAAAATACAGAAACAAATCAGATAATTGCTCTCCACTTCGCGTTGCATTATTCTCGATTAAGCCACGTATTGCCAAACATTCGAAAAATAAACAGGCTCCTTGTCGCATTAGCTGCGCGTGTTTTTGAAATAAGAAAAAATGTTTTTTTTTTTAACAAAACTAGATCTGAATAGCTTTCAATGTTTTTCATAAATAAATTCGCTACATCATGAAAAAAAAGTTGTATTCAGTTACGGGTCCCCCCCCCCCCCCTGGGTCCCCCCTGCTGCCTAGGTGCAGGTCCCTAGCACCTAAAAAAAAAAATTTACCGATCCGCTACGTGAGATCGTTTGAGAACCGCTGCACTAGAATGTCTTCGGGAAGTTGAGATCGCTTTCATGCAAGTACTTATCACGGTTTTTCTGTGAAATATTCGGGGTGAGGGATAATCGTCTAACTGGAAAATTGCATAATTGGAAGAACGTATTACGGAAAACAGTATAACGGAATATCATCTAACAGGAAATTCGTATAATGGAAAATCGTCTAATATCACTGCCTCGCTCGCGCTGCCGCGCTTGCTGCGGCTACACATACAACATCAGAAACCGCAGTTAGACGTTAATCCAGTTAGACTTTTATCCATTATACAATTATCCATTATACGGTATTCCGTTTAGATGCTTTTCCAGATTTTTTACTTAGGCAGATTTTAGACAATTATCCCATTGGACGATTTTCCAGTTAGACTTTCGTCCGACGCCCCAAATATTCGGCTTCGTAGCTAGGAAGAGTAGCGCTTTTCTTCTTCTCATTTCCATATTGTTAGGAAAGCATAAAGATAATGTGTGGCACAATCCACTGGTCTTGTTGTCAGTTCGGATCATGTCAGATTTGTCTTATGTCGACATCGTACTATAAATTCGGCAAAAAAACCTATATCGGCACAATCACTACTCCCTTTTACAGGTTTTCTTTAAATAAAGTTTTTCCTTCAGGCTTGTTGTTTTCAGACGACTTACTGCTGAAACTTAAAGTTGATGTAGAATCATTCAACTGGAAAGACAATTTTTTTTGAGCTAACATTTTGACGAGGTTCAAAGAAACATACACTTCCTTCTACCGATATTGAAGTCTCCTAAACTTGACCGTCAGTAGAAAAATATTAAAAAAAAAGAGTTGCACTAGAAAAAATTGTTTGAAAATCGATACCTCTTGATCTTATCGCGCGACACTTTTAAGGGTTTTCAAGAATTCTCCTACTATTATACTGTTTTCGTTTTTCCTTCTATATAGTTTTTTTTTCTTTCGAGCGTTTATTGATCTCGAAAATACCACTTTGAACAAAAAGTTTGGCCAAAAAAAAAAAAAAACTTGTAGCGCAATCTGCCAGAGTGAACGCGGATGATGGCGTCAGGGGAAAGCGCTACTTTTAAAAGATTGAGAAGGGGCTGCAAACGGCAAAATTGACTTTTTTTTTCCTACGGAGGAAGGTTGAGATTTACGGCTAACTTCAACGGAAAAGTTTTACCGCTGCCGTTTTGGATTACATCGGCAGATAGATTCGAACTTGAAAGTATTGCTGTCCATCGAGTTTTAAAAGCATCTAAAATTGAAAATGTATGATGTGCGTGTGCACGTCTACTCCTCTTGAACCAAGGCACCTACAAAGATGGGTGTAGGACCAAATGAAGGTTAATTAAATTGCGCAACCGTTAGGCCTATTTTTTTTGCTGTAACATGATTGTATGACCCGCAATTAATACGCCAAAAATGCTTCAAAAATAACGTCAACGTTTTTTTTTTTACCCTCATGACGTTTGTTCATGACGTCATAGTTTGTTCATGCAGGGTTTATTATCCTGAACAAACTTTTCCAGATAAAACTACGACGTCCTGAGCAGGCATGCTGACGGATGTGATGGACCAAACTGTGAGCAATAATTGCAATGAGTTTGCGTCGAAAAAACCAGTACATCGATTTTGTGATGCTCTTGGAAGCAAAGAAATTCCATTAAGCATGGCCGCCAACAGAAACACGACATATCATAATATATGGCTCTCAAAATCAGTAGGAAATCAAAATTAGCTTTGTTTTTGGGCCAGCCATTGTTGACACATGTAATGAACTTTGAGATTGCAGTTCAAAGTACGAATGTAGAAATAAACTTGCTTGGCAAAAAACAATTACAATAGACGACTTAAGTTTTATGTGCAGAATGGTACAAAATATGTCGTGTATTGTAATTTTTTTTTGGCAAGCAGGTTTATTTCTACATTCGTACTTTGAACTGCAATCTCACTGGTTTTGCTTAAAGTGACTGATGCAAGGAAAAAGGCAGACCTGTAGGGTTTAAAAGGTTGTCAAACCTTCCGTTTTTTAAACAGGGAAGTTCGAATATTAGGCTAGCGAAGAGAGCAATTTCCATCCAACTTAAACCTTTTCAGTGAGTTCCTTGCTTCTGCCACAAGCGTTCATTTACTCTCACCTTCGTAGGGGCTTGGCTTGGCGAACAAAAAAACAAACAAATCATATGTTTTTAACGATGTAGATGAAATGCAGGCGTGCTGAAAAATGTGATGGACGAACTGAGAGCAATAATTGAAATTAGTTTGCGTCGAAATAATCAGTACATCGATTTTGTGATGCTCTTGGAATCAAAGAAATTACATGAAGCATGGATCGACGCCAATGGAGTGAGCGAAGCGAATGGTATGACTGGTTTATTATTACAAAAACAAATCAAGAAATATGTGGTATATCTGTATACTTTATTCCATACAAACGATGGTTCAGAAGTGCTGAGACTGGCTGAACCCTTGTGTTGCTAGGGAAAGAATTGCATTTCTGTTGCCTTTTGGACTTTAAATGATAGATGCCTGAGCGCTATTTGAACTTTTGACCTATGAGACCAATGCCCTACCGCTCGGTCATACTGACACGGCCAAAAGGAAAAGAATTTAAGTAGCATTTAACACGCACTTATACATACCATCCAACAAAGAATTACTAGTTAAGAAGATTGAACCTATGTCGCCAAGAGGTATTACATCAGTTTGTGTTGAATGGAAAATATTACATCTCAATATTAATTACCGTTAGAGTGCCAACATGCAGTTGTGGTCTCTGTTACACAGGCTTCAGGTCATAGAGGATTCCCGAAACGGGAATTATGTTATTGGGGCAATTTTATTGTTGGAGTTTGCATATACAGGGTGGTCTAAAACTGGTCACACGCAAATAACTGCCGATGTAATGGTCCTCTGTCAATTCTAAAGACATATTTGTAATGTAAGCCAGGTATGGGGAAGCCAATGAAGATATTTTCAATGACCTTGAAAGCAGCATTCAAAGCCATCTGCATTCTATCTCCCAAACAGCTGAAGATTCAGCACAAAAGTGAATTATTACGCGAGCGTCAAACACGACAAACTGCGAAAACAGATTGAAAATCGGAGCATAATTGCAAGTTATGAGGAAAACAAAATAGCAACAAAATCTTCCTCGAACGTTTTAACTGCCATGCATGCCTAGTTTACAATACGTCTTCAGTATCAACGTAGGACCATTATATCGGCAGTTATTTGCGTGCGACCAGACTTTTAGACCACCCTGTATATAGGCATCTTTCATACAGACCCCCAAAAGTCTCCCAAACATTAACTATGCCACACAGTTGAGTAACTTTTTTGTTGGAGTTTATGTTAGCATCGGCATAGAGGACCCCCAAAAGTCGCCGAAACCTGAATTATTCCACGCTATTGGAGTTATTTTGTTATTGGAGTTTATGTAGGCATCGGTCATAGAGGATCCCAAAATTCTTCAAAACATCCATTATTCAACTGTTGGAGTAATTTTATTAGTGTATTTTATACAGGCATCGGCCATAGAAGACCCCAAAATACCCCGAAACGTCAATTATTCCGCGCCACTGGAGTAATTTTATTGTTGAAGTTTATGTCGGCATCGGTAAGGACTTCGAAAGTCTATGAAACGTTAGTTATTCCACAGTACTGGAGTAATTTCATTGGAGTAATTTCCGTATTTAGTATCGGTAAAAAGTTGACAGCGAAGTCCGCGTAAGTCAACGCCGAAAGGCTGTCTCCACTGTGTCTCTAAAATCCCGACACCAGAGAAGGAACGACTGGTATATAGTCGACGCTGAAGTCGAAGGCCCACCCGTTGTGCTGTAAATGGCAACGCAGCTGCGACTGAAAGATGGCATAATGTACGGTCGGGTAGGCTGAAAACGGCTGGCAACCGAACGGCGTCAGCTGACCCGTTGATTGTGCCACCGCAAAAGCTTCGTTTGACTGCCTTTATGCGTCAAGAATGGGTTCGTTTGACGGGCCCCCTCTTTTCCCCCCCTCGCCATCTCCGGGTTTGGAGAAAGGCGGTATTTAAATTTGCTTGTGGTTTCGATCCTGTTATAACACGCCCTACGCTCGTCGCGTCCCTTGGTTGCCGGGAAACATGGCAAATTTGTTATATTATGAAGTCGTCACAGTCATGTCGGGTTTCGTAACGGAGAAGGCGTCTTGTTGTGGTTGTCTCGGGGACGAGAAGATGTTAGACGCTTAGGCACTGCAGTACTTAGCAACGAGTAATAACGACATGTTTTGATGCGATGGAAATGAAACGTAATTGTAAGGGAGTGGGAGATGAGTTGGTGCCATTAGTGGGAGTAGAAGGGTGTAAAGGTTGGTCACGTCCCGTTTCTCCAAATCCCATTTTGCTAAATCCCGGTTTGCCAAATCTCGTTTAGCCAAAAAGAAAGCAGATTAAAAGCTTTTGGTCTAAAGGGCAAATCCTGTTTCGTCAAATCGCGTTACGCCATAATTACGAATAATTACCATATACGGAAGCATCCTTCTAACTCTCGTTTTTAAATCCACCGTTTGCACAAGGCCGTCTGAGAAAGAAGCTGCAGGGTTCAGCTCTTGACCTCAAGCCAGTTGATTTAACATCGCCAAAAACTTATTTTACCAAAGCAATGCCAAGAGACTATATATCTTCCTGGCACACGCAATTTCTACTTCAGTCGGCCTTGGCTCGAGAAAGAAGGAGATGTATCCTTTCCATGCAACTAGGGTAATTAAAACGATTAATTGTAATTAGGAGCTAAGCTACAGCAGTTAAATCTACGCAGTGTATAGCACTGTACTTTTTGCGTCTATTTATCACAAGTTACATCGTTAAACTGCTGCAGCAGCCATTCTACTGAAGGCAAATGGATGTAATTAGGCTTAGATGAAAGATGGAGATGTATGTTTTCTAACAAGTTTTTACTTATCCGAAAACACTTAACTTTCTTTAGTTACCTGCTAAACATAGTTTTAAATGCTTCGTGCTCAATAGTTCAAACAAATTGCTTTATTCTATAGCCAGCCTCGTTTAAGTTCGTTTAAACGGTAGCTCTTGTGAACTGACACATGATTGGACAATTCGCAGCACAGGGGATATTTTTCGCACTTATTTGTTAGGTAAAACACTAAACAGTGTAATTTTTAACGTATTTTTTCCACAAAAGTAAAAAACGGATAGTAGTTCGACAACTGGCTGCATGGGGGGGGGGGGGTAAAGACTCGGTTCGAACGATGAAACAAAGGGTAGAATTGTATTGGAGACCCCTTCTTCATTCCGCTTCTTACCACACCGATTGCACCACTTTATTCCATTATAATCTCCAAAGAGAATAGTCATTGTCAGACGCAGGGTAGATTATTAGGTAGTTACGCTTTTCTGAAAACGTGTTATAAAATAATAGCTTCTCTCATCGCACTTGTCAGGTTCTCGTTGGAGACGAAACTTGAAATAAAAAATGGCGGCATGGTTGCCATCGTGGCAGTACCTACGGAAATTGACGAAATACTCGGGCCCGGGCAACAATGTAAGTTGAAGAACTTATTCCGTGTTCGATTCAAACTGTATACAGTTCGTTACAATAAACGTAAACCACGGACGAACTTTCATCCTGAACGGCCAATGAGCACGCTTCTAGAACGTTCTCGGAACACAAAACCATGCATTATACTTAGCTCCACTCGTAACGACGACCCGTTTTAAAATTGAACGTTGGATTCAAAAAATAAAACTTGATCAGTCAGTTCTGATCTTTCTTAAAATTATTTTAATGTCCTAATCTGAATTATTATATGTGTTATGCGATTAATTTTGTATTCGTATCGTGATGAATTTGTCTTGGTGACGCTAAATAGTTTTTATCCCCCATGATACTTTGCACTTCCTGTTACTTGACGACAACGTCCTCTGGCGGTAAATCGCTGAAAGCAGGTACTATAGTTTCGTCCAAATGTTTACCGTTATCAGAGAACGAATGGCACTACCTTGGTCAAATGGCAACAACCGCCCTAACGAACGTTGCTTCATCCTCATGTGTTGCATTCGTATTTTTTTCTCTCTCAGATACCTGAAAACAACCAAACGTAAGGCATGCTAACGGCGGGTTACACCCTAAGGGCACGTTTACGCAACCACTCGCTTTTGCATTCTCGCAGCTAAAAGCTAGAAATCACCTCAAATTCCAACATGGCGGCGGTTTTATGTCTGCCGCCTTGCAACGCAAACAGCAAATAACGTGAGTTCAGAAGCGTTTGGGAAATTGTTTCGTCATGAGGAATTCTTTATATTATTGGCACGGATTAGCAAATAAACTGCAAATATTTACTCAAACGATGTCGGATTTAGCTAATCCATTTAGCGTTGTTACCATGGCAATGTCACCTTTGCCATCGCGAATGAGTTCTAGCTGCGAGAATGCAAAGGCGAGTCGATGCGTAAACGCGTCCTAACTCTTATTTCCTCAATTTCAACTGCTAAAAATTAAGCTTCGTAATTATTTACAGGTCATGGTGTACTGCGTGACACATGTAGTAGTCGGCAGCAATCTAGTGTTTGGCAGATTTCATTAAGTATCCAGCTTTTTTGTTTTTTTGTTTTTTTGCTATGTTGCAATTTACCTGTAAATAATGAAAACTGAAAATCCAAAAACATGTCTTCATACCTTAAAATGGCGTTCCTACTTTTCATATGTCTACTTTTCTGTTTTCAGATTCTTGGTTCAAAAAGAGAATATCACTTCATGCACAGAACATTACCTCACGCCCGCAAACGACGAAGTATCCCATACACGAGAACACTCAAAAGACACACCGAGGTAAGTGAAAAACTATTTCACAACTTTTGTACCAGTTTAGGAATAGGTTTGTCACAAAACCGGTATTTCATACCACTGTATACTGCTTGTCTGCAACAAGGATGAAGGATTAACAGGCGATTGACCTAATCAGCATTCTGCTAGTTAAAAAAAAAATGTGCACATCAAGGAAATTTCGTTACGCTTTCCATTCTATTTTTAAGGAGAAAAGTAAATTAGCGAGAGACAAAACAAACCGTATTAATGTGTTAATTGGGGTGGGGGAGGGTAAATAAATTTCCATTGCTGATTAATAAGTAAAGTTTACAAAAATGGAAACGGATGGATGGAAACATAAAGCACGTGACAGGTAACCCAGGTGTCACAAGGAATTTACTTTTCAGTTAAAGCATGCAAAGACCTGTAAGAAAGAGCATCGTCTGGTAGTGATTTACAGCAGCATAAAGCTGATCCAAGTTTATTTAATGTACTGTTTTATTCGTGTGCAACTGAATGTGTACTGACCAATAACGATAGCATTTTTTTTTTTTTACTTTCTAAAACACAATACTCAAACACTGCCATCGTAGCATCCGTGAACTGCAGTTTCCGGAGGCTACTACGGGAGTTTGTTTAGTTGTTTCCTTATAAATGGCATATGGTCAATCATGTCCATTACGCTATTAAGTTTATTATTAATATGACTAAAAAATAGAGTTGCTTAAAAAATAGAGCAGACGTAGTGAAGAGTTAAGCACTGTTGCAAACTTAAGTGCTCATGTAGGTTTGCAACGATTTGGTACAGGTAACGAATTTGTTCCGTTTTTAGCTTAATGTGTACTCTTGTTTTGTAACAAAAAAAAAGTTCTTATTGTGTGCGCGGTGTATCTTGAGTCCTGCAAGTATCTTGTGAGCGGCTACGTCTTCCTGGATGGGGTGGCTTTAATCGATGGCCGCCATTGTTTTTGTAACCATCTTGGATATCAACAAGGCACTCTGCTACTGAAAACGTACAATCGATAATCTGTGTTCGTTCTGCGGAGAACTCAAGATAGGCCGCGGACACTATAGTTAAAATGCCGCAAACAGCATGTCTGATTCCAAAGTATCGTAAAAATTCAAGTTTTTACGCAATTTAGGGGCGTAACATTAACATTGACATGGGGACGGGGGGGGGGGGGGGTTAA
>JAHWFP010020980.1:0-53625 GCA_023313725.1 Lithobius niger | reverse complement strand
ATTCTCAAGGCCTCAATTATGTTACCATGCATAATACTAAGTAAATACTGGGCAAACTTGAATATTTCAGTCTTTCAGATGCTAAGCCCGTTAAAAGCGTCTCGCCTACACTAAAGGTCGTGGATGAATGTGTAGATTCTTAATCAGTTAATACTTAGACTGACTTAGAAATGTTGGGTTCACTTATGATCGTATCTACCCAAACACGTCCGGATACACTATTCAATGTGGTTCAGTTGGCGAGAACGTCTATTAGTCTACCCGTAACACATTTAAAGGTTGTAGCACACTGCTCCGTTTCGTTCCGTCACGTCACGGCGGAGGCCGTCAAATTTCTATTTGGATTAAATGCACGTAAATGACAGGGCCCGCATATACTGCTCCGTCCCGTTTCGTGACGACCCGTCGTCTGACGAATGGGATTGATAGGCAGAATCCTTTCAGTCAAAAACTGATCGCATCAGAAAAAGTGTACGTATTTGCCATCAGTCCACGTCAGTCACACACCTACGCACAACGCCTTTCCGCTATTAAATACACTTGCGAACTTATTTCAGTTGCCGTCTGGACTTAAATGTCATCATGCCCAAGCGTAAAGAATTAATACCTAATTTACTACGATTTTTTATTATTACCTACTTAAGGTCATATAAGTCCTTCTTCATTGCATTGCCAATTTAGGGACGATCAAATTTAAAAGCTCAACGGAGCCGACTGAAAAGGTTAGTGCCGGAAGCAATGTGTGGTGGACCATCCGGTTGCCGTCAGTCGTCGGAACTGGACGGAATGGAGTAGCGTGATACAAGCTTAACAACTTTGAAATGCATTTGGCATTACCTGTAAGAAACTAGAAAATAAAAACTCTACTATGATGGTCGAAAAATTGGTACTGTATAAAAGCATATTATTATGTATTGTAAACGCCAATCGACAGAGAATGCAAACCCAGTAGGCTTTACAGTGTTCCCTACATTTTTCTGCTGGGCATTTGTCTGCAGCTCTTCAGCTGTTAACTGTATTGACAGCCAAATAAGGACAGAATTATCAACTAAGCATTATGCTGTCGTGTCCTTCCTTCCTTTTATAGTGTTCGTTGCCACTCAAAAATCTTTCATTATTAAAATAGATCTGCGTAATAGGTAGGTACTAGGAACAGTCAAAACCCCAATCTGCATCATTAAAATCATATGATGTGCGTGCGTGCGTGTTTGTACTTCTACTCCCTTGGAACCAAGGCACGTACAATGATGGAAGTAGGACCAAACAAAAGATAATTAAATTTCGCTTTTAATGGACCTATTTTCATCGCTGTAACTTGATTTTATGACCCTCAAACAGGCGAAAGAACCTGATGGTGTTTGTTAATGACGTCGTAGTTTTTTCATGCAAACCTCCTCGAGCAAAGAGAGATGATCTGGAAAAGAATGCACGGACGACGTATTTTGCAACACACCACATATACATCTTAAAAATTGGTTTCATACTAACTGACTTGATGCAGAGAAAAATCAAAACAATAGATTTGGTTTTAAAACAGAGTCAAACATTCGTGTTTCTGAAGCACGGAGGTGCATGGAATGACCGAACAAAGCGAGCAATTTCCATGTAAAGTAAACCTTTTCAGTGTGTGTTTTGCTTTGCTTTATCAATCTTTCATCTCTTACCTTCGTAGGAGATTACATCTGACGTGCTACAGATGTTTCTCCAAGTAAGGGATCATCAGAAAGTAAAGTGATAAGACTCTCATGGAAAATTTGTACTGAGCAGGACGTAAAGAACAATATTCTTAAAATAAGTAAAACAAGAAAACCCATATAAAGTGTATACTAACACAATTTACAAGTGATATGCGGTTCTTGTTGGTTACATTGATTCATTCACGTTTCTGAGGAAATGTTTGCGCTGATTGAGTCAGCGAAGCGAACAAAAATCAGCGTTCGTCATCAGAAACAGAGCTTTTCTGATAAATTGCTTGATCTTTTTGCTTGACTCCTTGGATGTATAAAAAATAATATTGACCTTCTCTTGAGATAACCGGTATTGCATACTATACATGTGGAAGATCTGTCAGTATCATAAGTGTTGCAGCAAGAAATCTCTTCGAGCACAGCGAGACGACGCGGAATGAGTGAGCGAAGCGAGCGACTCCGCTAGTAAAGCGTTAAGGGAAGAGGAGAGAAGAAAAAGAGAAGGGAAACTCTTTCGACAATTTGTGTTCTGACGAGTGTATCTATACTCAAGATTGCACACTTTATCACTTGACTCCACCCTGCGAATTTTCTCTTTAAAATTAGAAGAAGAAAAAATCTCTCCTTAAAACTCTTCTTGTAAATGGACACTTGAACCGTGAAGTATTATACTTCACGGTACACTGAAGATTGGTTTGAGTCAGGGAGTGGATGACAGCTATTGTTGTATGGATTTTGGATCAATTTTAGCAGACGGTTGGAAAGCAACGGCTAGGAAAAGCCCAGAAGCGATTGCAGCAGTGATTGACAAATTGAGGTTCTATCAGTTTCCTCCAGCCACATGCTCATCAACAAAACAATCGACCGTGACAGCCGCTGACAAATGAAGGTCCTTCCCAATATGGAACCCACAACACAAGCTGTCAAGCCAGTAGACGGTCCAACACAAAGTCGTGACAGGGCTTATTCGATTACTTGTATTAATGGGATTTTTGCCCCCAAAATGAGAGAGTTTGAAGTTGCGATCAGATGCCCTCCACACCCTGGGTAGGTTTTTGGTAAAGTTGGTGCAAAATATTGTTTTGCTACCTTCATTACTGTATTCTGTACTTTTTTTTTTTTACAATATTAGTGCATTTTTCAGACTTAACTCTTTTTCACACTTTTTCAAAATACGCAGCCACAACCTAATTTTTGAGATAAAGCCAAAGCGTATTTCATGTCTCGGATTCGTAAATAAACAACAGTTTTCAAAAGAAACATTTAAAATCGAGGCAACAAAAGAAACGAGAATAAACATTAAATAATTTAAATCATTAAGAACGGGCTAATCCAAGATTTCTTGATTCAGATCCCTGAATTGGCCTCGTCTGACTCAATATGTCTGTGTTTATCAAACTAAATAAAAAAATACACATTCTTCCAGAGCTCACAAGAAACAAATATGGGGAAAAGTTGGAAAAATTTTACATACCACTCTTGGCAAATAAAATACCACTCTTGATAAATTAACAAAATTGGACAAGTAAAAAAAAAATAAAGCAGTGGTTTCTTGAAAACTATGCTTAAAGAAACAATTGTATTTTCGGTACAAATGATTTAATTCTCATCGTACTGTAGTTTTGTAAGACTCACGTGTTAATATTTTTCTTTGTGTAGAATTAAATGTTTACCATATCAAAAACCAAAACTGATAAAAGGGGCCGCGAAGTTCCGAATGGTTCGGCTCTTCAAAGGTGTGATATGAACATACCAAAATATTCGCCAAGTTAATCGCACCGCTTAATAGTTCGAAGGTAAATAAAAACTAGAACATTGCTACTTTCGGTAGCAATGGTCAAGTTTTCATTTACCTTCGAGCTATTAAGCGGTGCAATTACCTTGGCAAATGTTTTGGTGTGTTGATATCACTCCTTTGAAAGGCCGAACCATTCGGAACTTGCCGGCCCCTTTTACCAGTTTTGGTTATTGATATGATATCACTCCTTTTTTTTTAATTGTATATTAGACTCAACTCCACTGCCGTGCAGATTTGTAATAAAGTGCCACGTCAACACGAAATTGGTTTTCAACACTTTGCTACTACCGTTTGCCTAGAGGCCGAACCATTCTCAACTTAGTCACCTCCTTATAGGTTTTTGGTTTGGTTTTAATTTTATTGTAATTTGTTTTATTTAGTTAGCTTTGTTGTGTTGATATCCCTCGTTTGAACGGCCGAACCATTCTCAACTTGGTGGCCTCTTTACCAGTTTTTGGCTTTGTTTATTTTTCGTGAATTGATTTCTTTGGCAACGTTGTTTAGATTTATCATGATACACTAGCGTGTGTCTAGACAGCTACGTCGGTATATACTTTGTCATTGACCGAACTTTGGCCGTCCAATGAGAGAAAATGCAGACAATACTAACAATGGTTATAAAAATACTGTCGTAGTTACGCGCCCTCCCACGCCATCCCCGTAACACCCCCAGACTCCAAACCATAAAATGTACGCAGTTCGAATTGTACTGCACCCATTCGTCCAACTTCACAGCTGTAACCCTTCCCGTTATCTCGGTATCGATGAATAATCACCCTATGGGAATTTAACATGGGGGTGAGCGGACTAGCTAGCCAGCTAGTTAGCTAGTAAGTAATAGTTATTGGTTAGAAACGATTGGTTGTCGAATTTTAATCCACAGCTGGGATGATTTGGCTGGCGAGACATGCAAATATTCCAGCCGTGGGTTAAAAATCCATAACCAATCGGTTATAAACTATAACTGATTTATATCACGGTTGGGACGTCCAGCTAACTCGCATTTAATTAAAACGTGTTTGTGTTTTGTGAAAATTGCTTCAAGAAAACGTTGATCGTCAGTTTCCTCAATATGAATGAAGGTCATACCATTTTAGTTTGTGGAGAGGGAAGGGTGTGATAGACGGACGAGTCCAACTTTGTGGAGGGAAGGGGGGGTGGGAGTTAGACAATCGTCGGTTTGCAAGCTGGGTTTGGTTTGTCGCTGGAACCTCGCTCGTGCTTTTCGAAGCCTTATCGTGTTTGGAGCAAATAATTCGACATGTGAGACAGTAGGGATACAGTGACACTACTAGGACATTCTGAGAAGGTACGTAATTCATTTTGTGCATTTGTAGTACGGTAATATGGTAATAGGGTATCGGTATGAGTGAATGTCATTCCATTTCAGTTTGTGGAGGGAGGCAGTAGGGGGGTGAGGGCGTAACCCGAGTGAACAAGCTTAGATATCGACCAGACATGTGAGAGTTTGCAGGGATCGGATTTCATTCATTTTAAGTAATTCGTTTTGTACGTTTTTATTGCGTTACTTTTTTTTTTTTGTGCACGCTGTACTTGGTTGTTGGTGTGTGCGTTTCTGGTTGCATGATCCGGAAGTGTCAAAAGTGTGAGTTATCAGCAAAAGTGTGGGTTATCGGCAAAAGTGTTGGGTAACTTGATAACCCACGCTTTTTTGCGATGACGCATACACTTCCGGTGTTGGTTAACGGGATTTAACCTACGGAAACTTAGCGTGGCGTTGAGTTAGCGTGACGTCACAGCCGTCGTATAACTAGTAGGTAACACATTTGCAACGTTATTGAGGTTCAGATTTTGCATTGAAAGCAGCTTAGCTGGCATTCCTACACGAGTTAATTTTTGTCAGGTGGGTCATTTCTCTCGATTTCAACACAATTTAAGCTTTTGTACCACATTATTATTTTTCCCCAAGTATCTGAAATGTGCCAAACTATGCTTCAGGATTTGAGACACTGACGCTATATGGCGTCGCGCTACAATGGTTTACAACCTCGACATTTGAACTGATGTGATGTTTGTTGCCTTGCCTACTAGCGTGTGTCTAGATGTAAGAATACTCTTTGTTAAAACATGCCAACTCCACACAAGCTTTTTCTGTGCTTCGTAGTGGCCTTGGAAATGTGTTGTAAAATAAACAAAAATTTCATAAAGAAATACATAAACTGCTTGTGCAAAAAATCGCAACATTATTATTTTCATAGACGAAAGACAAAGCTCTCTATTGGGCTAAAGTTTACATTAGGCACATACTCGATTAGTATTAAAAAGGCTTAAGCGTATAAAATACGGATGTAAGCCTTAAAAAAACTTAAAGCCCTAACTGCACAGATATTAGATAAAGACATGTAAGCCATCAGCGTCGCACTAATACGTGTAAAAGAATCTCCAGCGACCCAAAAAACAAGCTGGACCTTCTTTTACACGTATTATAATGCGACGCTGATGGCTTACGTGTCTTTTTCTAATAACTGTTCCTTTAGGGCTTTTAAGTTTTTTAAGGCTTACATCTGTATTTTATACGCTTAAGCGTTTTTAATACTAATATCCATTATTTTTTCTTGTTTCTTGTTGAATAGCCTGCTAAAGGCCCTAGGCCTTGTCCATACCTACGTCTTAAGCTATAGAACTTGAAAATCGGTTCAGTAGTTCGATCTCCAGGTGAGGGCAAAGAGTCCGAACAACAACATTATTGATTTCTGCCCAGTGCTCTACAATAATAATTGCTCTGCCGACGAGAATAATGCAGTCACATTGAACTCGTGTTCAAAAGGCTCAGCTCGGTGTTAATACCTACATTTTAAGCTAGACAAATTGAAAATCGGTTCATTGGGTTGATCTCTAGGTGAAAGCAAAAGTTGTAGCCCATTTGGTTTTCTGTAGTTACATTAAAATAGCCTGCGAAAGGCCCTAGGCCTTGTCCATACCTACGTTTTAAGCTATAGAACTTGAAAATCGGTTCAGTGGTTCGATATCCAGGTGAAGACAAAGAGTCCCAACAACAACAACAACAACAATTCATGATTTCTGCCTAGTGCTCTACAATAATAATTGCTCGGCTGACGAGAATACTGCAGTAACATCAAAATCGCGTTCAAAAGGCACTGGTCGGTGTTAATACCTACATTTTAAGCTATACAAATTGAAAATCGGTTCATTGGTTCGATCTTTAGGTGAGAGCAAAAGTTCTAGCCCATTTGGCTTTCCGTGTCAAGACTATTGTAGTTACATTAAAATAGCCTGCGAAAGGCCCTAGGCCTTGTACATACCTACGTTTAAAGCTATAGAACTTGAAAATCGGTTCAGTGGTTCGATCTCCAGGTGAGGACAAAGAGTCCCAACAACAACAACAACAACAACAACAACAACAACAAGAAATGGCCATGCTGTAGGCGCCGAAGGGGTCGACTGTTGTCATTAAAATTTATAATGCAGTGAAATAGTTCCGACATGACCCCAAATATCGAATTTCGTTGTTCTATGTCAAATCTGGGCCAAACTATAGGAGTTCAAAGTTTGGCGTTTAACATGGAAGTTTATGCTGAGGCTTACGATATTGATTCCAAATGGATCCAACACCTTCCTAACTACAGAGACAGTTGGTTTTAGAACGCGGAAATGTGTTAAAACGACTTAAAACAGTACATTTGTAGCGCCACAATCCGTACATCTATACGGTGTTTGCGTTCGCTCGCAGCGCCGACAGGGCTCCTTATATTTTTTTTCGTAAACAGCTCCGATAGGCGGGTTGATAATGTCAGCTTCGTGTGGTTTTGTGTGGTTTTGTTGTTATTGTCAGTCAGGTTAGGTTAGGTAAGTTTGTGGGTTTGGCATTTCATACTGAGGTAGTTAACTGGTTGGGGTTTGGCATTTCATACTGGGGCAGTTAATTGGTTAGGTTATGATAATGATGATTTAACGAGTTTCTGCAATTTGGGATCAATTTGTAGTGCCTTCCGTAAAAATTAAAGGTAGGTTTTTTTCTCTTTTTTCCAATTTCCTATTCCATGTGCGTAAAAGGAACATGGGAAGAAAACGGGCTCTCGTCCGTTAGCGCAAAGAGTGTGGCTTTCATTAATTTCTGACGGCCAAACGAAGCCTTTGCCCCAAAGCCTTTGCCTTTGTGTTTTGTGGTTGTTAGAGCATAATTGGTGTTTGTCCTGTTTTTTTTTCGGTGAGGAGCCCTTATTCTTCCCAGAAGCCGCGTGAAGTAAACTTGTTCCCTCTATTGTTTATTTTACTTTCGAAAATGATCGTGGAATGAATTTATAATTCTGCCTTTATTGTATAGCGCTTCCCTTGCCTTCGAAATCCGTTAGCTACGCCCCTATGCACTATCCCGTTACCTTACACGTTTGTCGAATTCATACTACAAAAACGGTTACAGTAAATAACCGATTATACAATAATTACCTGATTAGCAGGAGCTACATAACTCCCCTCCTGCAAATACGCATAGAATTGGGACAGCCTTGCCGACGAACCGTAAAGTAGCCGCCTTTTTTTTCAGTGGTTCGCCGATAGCCCAACAACAGATAGAATTCCGTTTTCCGTGCATGTTGTCAAAACCTGAAATAAGCTGGGCCACTTCCGGTTCAACCTTTTTTTCATACAGAAACATAATTGGCAAACATTTTTAGTAAAGGAACTACAACCCTTTATATGCAAACGATTTAACCACAAACTCTTCAATAACAACGCTTACTATTTGCTGGCACGTCTTCTAATCGAAATCATGATAAATATTTCAGTCACTTCCTGCCAGACGCTAAAGGTGATAGGCATGACCCGTGCAAATAAACGCCTGGAGTGGGACGTGACGTCATTTAACAATAGCTCACAACGCAAGCCCCTTTTTCTCCCCGACTGTATTTCAATAACTGCTTTATGCATTATATGCATAAGCAGTTAAAAAATAAATAAATCTGGTAAGGTTCAGGGTTATGTCATTTTTTTGAAAACAAGTAGCTAACCTTTTTTTTTATATCTGTACAAGTTTTATCTATTAAAATAAACTTATTTTGGAGTACGTGTCAGCAAATTATCTTTTTTTGTGGAAAGTTGTGTAAATTACTGGAATGGTAACTATAATAAACTCCTTCAAATTATAATCAAAAAGAAAATATTTTGTTCGTCCTGTTTCTGCATTTTTGGTAACACAGTTCCGGTATAGTGTATAAATGGACGGAAAGAATGTAATTTTCAAAAGTAAATTATGCGGTTAACTTGTTGTTCTTAGAACTTGTTTATTTTTTAAGGCTCCCTACCATAAAATATGATGAAGCTCGTTCTAGCTTCATGCGAGATTGTTTTCCAATGTTTGTTGTTGTTTGGCGCTTTTATAATGTATTTTCCATTTTTGGAGAACATTCTATGAAGTCGTTCGACGTAGAAAATGGCGGCGTAATGTATTTAATGTATGCTTGGCTCTTAATTTTTTTTTTTTTTTTTTTTTTTTTTTACTTAACTGGGCTTCTGGCAAAATAGCTGGAAAAGCGTGTTTCGACGCTTGCCAAAAAAAAAATCAATACTATTCCATTACTGATGGAATTTCAGCCAAGATCCCCTTCTACATTCAAATGGAAATAGGGACCGTATAGTTACAAGCACTTGTAAGCAAACAATGCGTGTGCGGCGGGTTCCTTCATCACTACGGGGTTTTCATTTCTGAAGTAACGGGCGTCGCATAGTAACCAAGAAAGTCCAAAGATTCGCCGCCGCGAGCCCTCTGCTGACGAAAATGGGATCTACCGTTGAAGAGCTCCATCGCTGAAGAGCTGGTCGCATAAAAGGATCGCCAGGCGGCAGGCAAAACCCATTATGTTTTGAAGCCCTAGTCATAAGACGTGATCAGATATCGTAAACAACAAAATGTTTCGTCGTATTTCGTTTCTAGCTGTCCTCTTTCTGTAGGACCGTGAACGTTGATATTTCTATCGCCTTAGCAACACGACGTTATTCCAACCACGGAATTTAACGGTCGTGTCGTTCGTTTGCTTGGTCGTGCGTGCAACAGGCGCTTCCAAATTACGTCCTTGAGCGTTTCACGTTCTTTGCTGCGTTATTTTTTCCCTCTGTCCAGGAACGGATCCAGACAGCATAAATTCCTGGGGCTATTTAGGAGGGAAAAAAGTTGTTGCATTACTGCGCTCGATTTTTTTCCCCCTTCAACTAGTAAACAACGTTGAAGTTATTCTTCACCTGCTTACATGTTGGACCGTGAACATGTAATTAGGTCCAACAGTAAAAAGTAAGAATGGATATAAACTCGTCAAAGTAGAGGTGCGATCCGATGGAT
Organism: Lithobius niger; assembly: GCA_023313725.1. Taxonomy (NCBI): domain Eukaryota; kingdom Metazoa; phylum Arthropoda; class Chilopoda; order Lithobiomorpha; family Lithobiidae; genus Lithobius; species Lithobius niger. The sequence continues at coordinate 43,826 of JAHWFP010020980.1, read as the reverse complement.
GCGGTACCTGCAATGTATTCTCGGCGCTACAGACGATCTAGGGTGGATTAAAAAAAAATCAGTATAGGGGTAGTGCAAAAAACTTGTATTACCACATGACTAACAACTGGGAAAAAATGGTAACTGAGGTGATGTTTTCTGCTCCGGCAAGGGGCATAATATTTCGAAAATTAATTTTAAAAAATACTAAAAAAAAAAAAAAACTTGAATGTTTAAATAAGAGAAAAATGATTGGACTGGATCGTGGTAGTGTCACGGCCTCCATCACTATTTACTGTGAAATGTTTTGTTTTCGTATGATCTTCTGTTGTGGCCAAAGGTGTAAAGCGCCGGTGCACACGTGCGGTAACCTCATTTGCGGTTTGGTTTACGTGCTATCTGTTGTGTACTGCACACGACGTACCTGCGTCGACGTTGCGTTACCGCTCGCCGCTCGCCCGCCGCTCGTGCGGTCGTTTTACACCGCAATCCCCCCCCCCCCCCGTCAGCGCAGTGGTACCGCAGCGTTAAAAAAACGCAATTGCGTCTCTTGAGTACCTTGGGTGACTTGAGCGGTGCACACGTCAGCCGTTTACCGCAAAAGCGTTACCGAAAATGGCGTCCAATTTCGAAGAAATATACGTGGAATTGTTTATTGGGGAGTAAAGAATTATCCTGAAATATGAAATGTTGCTGCAGAAATGATTGAAGACTCATTGGGAAGTAATTAAAGAACTTGTTCGAAGTTTTTAGTTAATCTGCAAAGGATGTATAACATTTTCTCCTGGTACGTCCTAAATTAGTACATCAATGTACCAAAATTCGTCGCATTGGTTTTAAAATATATTTTTTTGTACACGAGGTTAGGGAACCGAACGCGCACATACGTCACCGAAGCGGCACCGCAGCGTCAACGCGCGTTAATAAAACGCACGTGTGCATTGATCGGCTGCGTCACCGCAGCGTCGCCGCGCGTCCAAAAAAAGCACGTGTGCGTCTGCGCTAAATCTCCATGAATTTGGTCAAAAATGAAAACGTGAAGGTTTCATCGTAGGCTAGAACTGTCATCAGGACCAAACTGGTAAACCTTCATCTGTCGAACTGCATCATCATTACTACAAAATAGCCCCCACCGAATTGGTCAACAGCACCTGGCCTAACTGGTCAGAGGACTGACCGACTCATATGAATAGGTTCAACAGATATTCACAAAAGAAACTTCGAAAATTGTGTACAAGACAAAGCTGGGAGAGGTAAAAAAAAATCCAAAGCCCGACGGCAGTGACACGGTAAAAAAACACAGTAAAAGCAAATTAAAATAGCAATGTTTTTTGCTGCAATATCGAATGTGGGCCATAGGATACCTAAAAACAAAGAGAATTGTTGAACTTCAACGAAACGAAAACAATTAGAAAAGAACACGGAGGTACTTAACAATAAAAAAAACGTATTGGCAAAGCTACATCGTCAACAAAGCGGGGAAACGTAACTTAACGCGTGCAAAATTGCAAAGGCAAGGCCTGCAGAGAAGCAATATCAAAACAAGGCCTCTGTGGAGGGAAGGGGGCAAGCCAACCTAGGTGTTGTTGTGAGGGAGCACATCAGTAATGTCCTTCCATTTTTGTTATGATGGAAAGGCGTGGTAGAGGTTGAGGGCTCTTTCACGGTTGTTAGTAGTGCGTGCAGGGAATTACTTTAAGTTTCCAGTGAGCGTTGGTGTAGTGGCAGAAAGCCTCAATAGTTTTCTCCTATACTGCTTCCAAGAATTGTGTTCAGGGAGTGGAGTTAATTTCTGGATTTTCTTCCCCACACTCTACAGCTGTGTTGTAAGTTCCCACTCTATTGGAACATGCCTCATATAATTAGGCCTATTTTGTGTGATTAGGCCATTGTTTGAATAATTAGGCCTATATTTATGTGATTACGCCAATGTTTGAATGATTAGGCCTATATTGGTGTGATTAGGCCAATTTTTGGAATAATTAGGCCTATGTTTGTGTGATTAGGCCAATGTTTAAATATAATTTGTTTGACTAAGGCCTATAGTTTGAGTTGAGTGAGTTGAGCTTACTTCGGTACAGTTTACAACGAAAGCATTGGAAAAAAAATAACTTCACACCAGAAGAGTAGATGCTCGCGTGGGGTGGATAAGGGACGTATATATAAAAAAAAGAACATTTAAAAAAAATAGGAATAGAAACAGTAATTAATGTGGGAAAACAGGGGTAACAATATCAAAGAAAGCACGAATAAGAACAAATTAATGATAAAAACAAAGGGGAAAATGTACAAGTACTAGAAAACAATGTACTAACCAAAAAAGAAAAGTTCTCGGTATTAACTTACATCTAATGCTAAGCTCGTAGCGTTTTGAGCTAATAACCACTTAAAAACAAAATGTTTTTTGAAAGCTTACTGGTAAATGTGCAGTTTACTTAGAAAGTTTAGTTACTTAGAAGGCCAAAATAGACCATCTGTATGAAGTAATTTTTACCTAGGGAATGGAGTCATCAGAAATATACAACAACGCCTTTTGCCTTCTCGGTGCGCTTAGCTGAATTAGCGATTATCTTCCCAGGGATGGAAGCTCCTGTACCACATTCCCCTAAACCGTTTTGTCCCTTGGTACTATCAAAAGAATTGCCTCGAAAATATTCACTAAAGCAAAATAAATTTTTACATATTTTGAAAAGAGGGAGAAAAAACAGCTACACGCAAACATAGGACAATGGTGCTACAAGTGGCACCATGGACTGGAAAATTTCTAGTCGATCAACAGTCCACGCATAAAGATTAAAAAAAAAAACACTCAGAAACTCGTAAATTTTCTAAACCACCGGGGAGTTTTAGAACACAGGATGTAGCCTCCAGCCAGGGCCAAGACAAACATGAACATTGTTTTTTTTTATGTTTATCGTTGACTGGCAGGTTGGTTTTATCTTTATTGTTTTTATCATCCATGTTACTCTTCATGAACGCATGGTTGAAACTTTTGTGAGCTTATACTTTGTGCATGAGTGGAAGGGAGGGAGGGGGGGGGGGGCGGTGGTGTGACATCCGGGCAACCAAAAGTATGAGTCTCAAAAATTGGGCTGTTGGAAATAACAGGTGGCACGGCCAAACTGTCCAATCAATACGGGAATAATAAAAGAAAAATACGCAAAAGGTCGTGAAAATTTCATACAACTGTCTTCCAGTCGGAAATTTTTGTGTCCTCAACCTCCTCCCCACAACGTTTTCTCTTCGATATGCCCCTGTTTGACCTACCATAAGGTAAAAGAGTCCCTATATCAAACCCAGAATTCCGGAGGCGACTGAAAAAAATTATTCAAATACTTTTATTTATTTATATCACAAAATCGTCTAGTAAACGCCCATGGGCTGAAAAATTAATTCGATACAAAAAGGGGGGTGGGCCCTAACAAAATTATAATTCGAATCTTACTTCTGTCAGGGAGAGGGTGTTTAGGCCTACCTCCATTGCTGAAAATTCGGCGTTTATGCGATCGTTCACCTGTGCACGTGATCTAGGGTTTGGTCTAGCGTTAACGCAATGCCTTTCTTCTCATTTAATAAATACGGACGCAAACATATTTACGTTGCATTTTGGACTTATATGTCAGACTGCCTCAGCGGGGAATCGAACCCGGGACCTTTGAAATCAAAGGCCAAGGTCCTACCGCTGAGCCATACTGACACGGCCTAAAAGGAAACGTCCATAGGCAGCATTTAACACGCACACATATACATGAAACATGGCCGTGTCAGTATGGCTCAGCGGTAGGACCTTGGCCTTTGATTTCAAAGGTCCCGGGTTCGATTTCCCGCTGAGGCAGTCTGACATATAAATCCAAAAGGCAACGTAAATAGGTTTTCATCCGTATTTATTAAACCAACCTCGAGCCCATTGGGTTTCCGTCCCGTATTATTCTTCTCATTTACTCAGGAATTTTGTTTATTAGTTTTCTAGTTTATTTAGTTTGCTTTACGATAAAATAAAGCTGTTAGTTGATTTTGGTGCAGAACAACTACTATTAAAGGGGATAAAACGTGAGTTCCTCGTATGTATTAAGCTCTTAGTCAGTTTCTAGTATAAAACTTAAACATCTAAAATGCTTTAAGGTTAGAAATCGTGAAATAACCTCGGGGGGAGGGCTGTAAAAGGTAATTTCACGACTTCTGGCCTTAAAGCATTTTAGGGGTGGGCCGTAGCTTTGACAAATTTGTTTTAAAGTGGCACTATCTCCGATTGAAAAGCGAGCGAAAATACCATGGCGCCATCCAGCGGCAGTGATATTGTCCACCTTCACAGCCTGCTCCCAGGTGCACGAGGAGGTACCAATATTCACTCAATAATTAAGGAGGCTCGTGGCTTGTTTGTTTCGTTAAAGGATTTCCCGCTGTGCATTCCTTCGCTAGGTGCAAGGAGGTGCTAGATAGCGCTAGATGTTTCCAGACTCTGCAGACTTTCAGTCTCGGTGACGGTGCCACTTTAACAGGCGATTTACGGCAGTTTCGAATTTAGAATTTCTCAAAGTAGACTTTCCTAATTTCAATTTACTGCTCTCTTACACATTTAACATGTGTTATGTTCGATGACAAAATTTACAATCTCCGCCCTCACATGTTTAGCAAAAGTCCTATTTTACTTCTTTCCTTGTAAGTTAATGAAGTGGATGGGTGTTGCTAAGTCCAGAGTGTGTGCTGTTAGCGGAAACAGTTTCTAAACCCAATCAACACGGGGTGCTATCTCTGCTGCTCACTTGGTGACCCCCATTCATCCCCGTTGATGGGTCTGTTTTGTGTCTAATTAAGCGAATCCAGAAAGGTCAGCATGCGGCGCGAGGTCAGCACATGCGCACGCGCATGGGAGTCCACGACCATTCCTATTCTTTCGAGCCAGCGCATTTGCTACGTCTTGCTTAATGGCTAATGGAACTTCGTTGCAAAATCCGGACAGCCGATCAACCTTTACGCCCTCTACCGGCGGATCGACGCCTGAAAGCCCCAACCAAATGGACTGCACGTGTAGTCGGTTTATGGTCAATGGACTTTGAACGGTTTTAGACTCCGTGGCGGTTTGAGCAAGAATTTTCTGGTGATGTACGTCAGCGAATTTTTGGCGACAAGACCAAAGCCTTCTTCACTTTCTCCTAAACTGTAAGACATCGACGGACCAGTTTCAGGTCACCACCTACAAGATATTCTTAAGCACATGGTTTACTTTTGCAGTGTAAAGGTGATAAGAAATGAAACTGCAGTAGGAAGATAAATAAACGAACACCCGTCGTAGCGCCGGGCACAGGGGCTCGTTCGTCGCTCGTGCACCGCGTGGGTGAAGAGTACTGAACATAGTATAATGAAAGACGGCGAAACCAGACAGAAGTCATATCGTAGAACAATCCGTACCTGTATTGGGCGTTATTAAATTTTACGCTTACGCGCTGTTATCATCACTGGAATTCGCGCTGAACTTCTTTATTGATAACTTTAATCTAGGGGTCGACCGTATTTCGGTTTCGGTTTCAGTGTCGTACCGAAAGCAGCAAATTTTTGGTTTCGGTTTCGATTCTTGTTTCGGCCATGAATTTATAATTCAGTTTCGGTTTCGGCCGAAACCCACAAATTGGTTTCGGTTATGGTTTCGGTTTCGGCTGAATCCTATGCTGCAGTTTCGTTGAAGCCGAAACCACTGCTCCTTCCTGGCAGTAGCATTTTCTGCATAGACTAACTGGACTGTAGCCTACTAGTGCTGACATCCATGGGACCCCATCACAGATTCAGCGTTCATCTGCCATGCCATGCCACGCCAATAAATAATAAATACAACTTTTTTTTTCAATCCGAATTTTATCATAATAATTGTAATGACTGGAGGGAATTTATGCTTTTATTTATCTTTATTTATGTTTTCAAGTAAAGCTTTTACTTATTGAGTGATGCCTTTTTCTAATTAATGGTTTTAACACGAATTAATGGTTTTTAAATTTAAAAAAAAAGTCTAATGACCAAAAAGAAAAATATACAAACCAAAGTCCTGAAGTCTTTTTGCAATATTGACAGTTTTCTTAAATTCTGAAACATTTTTTTTTGGCGGGGGTGAAAGTGCGTGCGTAGATTTTCTCAGTCTAGGACCAGAAAATGGGTAAACTGGGCTCTGCCTCCCAGTCTAGACTATGTCTATGGAAAAACCATCGTACACTCATAATTTTATGATTTTATCGTTGCTTTTTGTCTAATTATTAATACCGATATTGTTCAGGTTAGGTTTTGGTTCTGGTTTCGGTAGTTTCGGTTTCGGTCGAAACTGATTTACTGATTTCGGTTATGGTTTCGGTTTTGGCCGAAACTGAATTGCCAGTTTCTGTAGTGATTTCGGTTTCGGCTAAACTAAATCACCGGTTTCGGTAGGGATTTCGGCCGAAAGTGAAAAAATCGGTTTCGGTCGACCACTACGTTGTCCAGAGCGATCTGAGAAGCGTTTTAGCAACGACGTAAAAGTCTCAGGCCATTCCCGGAAGTTGACTGGGACAGCAAAAAATACTTCTCGGATCGATTTGGACAACGTAGTGATACAAATAACGACTTAGAACGTGAATCAAGTTAATAATAAATACTTTCAGCGTGAGCTCCAGGGTTTATAATAGTGATTATTAAACAAAACAAAAAAAAACTGGATTGTTCTAAGATATGACTTCTGGCAGGTTTCACCCCATTCATTATATGTATGCATGAGGTACGCGAGCGACGATGACGACCTATGCGCCCGAACACTGTATTGATGACCAGTGTAGAGTACGGAATAAGTGGGAGCAGAATTCTGCGCCAAATGATGTTAGTGTGATTTTGTTTTCCTTCTAGATGGCACCACACTGGTTATCACTGCATGTGGCGGGATTCTATTCCCAGCCACTTGATGCCAGTGTGATTTTTCCCCAATCTCCATGGCCGCCCATTGGTCTTCACTGCAGGTGGCGGGATTCGATTCCCAGCCATTTGATGCCAGTGTGATTTTTCTCCCATCTCCATGGCTGCCCATTGGTCTTCACTGTGTGTGACAGGATTCGATCCCTAGCCACTTGATGCCAGTGTGATTTTACCCCCATCTCCATGGCTGCCCATTGGTCTTCAATGCATGTGGTGGGATTCGATTCTCAGCCATTTGATGCCAGTGTGATTTTCCCCCATCTCCATGGCCACCCATTGGTCTTCACTGCGTGTAGCGGGATTCGATCCCCAGCCACTTGATGCCAGTGTGATTTTTCCCCCATCTCCATGGTGCCCATTGGTCTTCAATGCATGTGGCGGGATTCGATTCTCAGCCATTTGATGCCAGTGTGATTTTCCCCCCATCTCCGTGGCCGCCCATTGGTCTTCACTGCGTGTGGCGGGTTTCGATCCCCAGCCACTTGAAGCCAGTGTGATTTTTTCCCCCATCTCCATGGCCACCCATTGGTCTTCAATGCATGTGGCGGGATTCGATTCTCAGCCATTTGATGCCAGTGTGATTTTTCCCCTATCTCCATGGCCGCCCATTGGTCTTCACTGCGTGTGGCGAGATTCGATCCCCAGCCACTTGATGCCAGTGTGGTTTTTCCCCCATCTCCATGGCCGCCCATTGGTCTTCACTGCGTGTGGCGGGATTCGCTCCCCAGCCACTTGATGCCAGTGCGATTTTCCCCCCTATCTCCATGGCTGCCCACTGATCTTCAATGCGTGTGGCGGGATTCGATTCTCAGCCACTTGATACCAGTGTGATTTTTTTTTTTTTCACATTTCCATGGCTGCCCACTTGTCTTCACTGCGTATGGCGGGATTCGATTCCCAGCCCCTTGATGCCAGTGTCATTTTTTTTCACATTTCCATGGCCGCCCACTGATCTTCAATCCATGTGGCGGGATTCGATTCTCAGCCATTTGATGCCAGTGTGATTTTTTTTCCATCTACGTGGCCGCCCACTAGTTTTCAATCCGTGGGGCAGGGTTCGATTCTCGACCACATGATGACAGTGATTCTTATTTTCGTTTTAATGGAGGGAAAAATATGCAAGGACACTGGAAGGAATATGCATATTCACTGCAAGGACACTATGTTCGTTGTTTATTAATTTACTAGCCGTATCATTAGCTTCGCTTACTCTACTGGCGTCGATCCATGCCTCCTACAGTTTCTTCAATTCTCCAAGACATCACAAAATTTTCTGGCGATCTGCCCGACTTTACGTTACGTTACGTTAAGTTAAGTTTTCAAAGGGTTTCAGCGAGCGTTAACCACTCCTGATCATCTGCCCGACGAAGCCCTTAGACCCTAAACGTTTTCAAAGGGTTTCAAAGGGTTTAACGAGGGTTAACGTTTTCAGTTTATTGTAACAATCAGTTTTCAGTTTGTTGCCAATAATCATTCCGTTTACAATCGAATACTGTCATTATTCGAGGAGATTATAGTATTCCGCATTGTTTTTTTCAGGCCGGTGGCCGGTTCGGGTTGCGGGCCGGGGCGAAACCTACCCTGACACCAAGTTTCATGCTGGCCACACTTGGCCGTTCTACAACACTGGCTATTCTGAAACTCGTTTTTATTAATGCATACAGATGGGAATTAAGCTGTACTAGACTCCAAAATCCAAATTGTACTAAAATGTTATCAAATAGTTGAGAACGGTGTCTGGATAAAATTGTAAAAGTTTTTAAAAGCGCAACACAACACAAACGGTAACTTCCTAAACGACCAAACAGAGCGAACCAAACGCACCACTGTCGGTGACAGTTTGGCTCATTCCCTGCTAATATCCGTGTTGATGCGACTTGATTGACGTCAACATCGTCAGTGATGAATCTGTTTCGTCAAAACTGTTCCCTCGCGCATGCTCAAACCTCCACCCCAGGAAACCACCTCCCTGAGATGGTTTGCAATTTGGCATTGCTCTCGCCGGGTCACATCTATTAGCTAATCCTGGTCAAATCCATTATCCCGGTCTGGTTGTGGTGAAGGTATGACGTATCGAATGCTTTGCGGAGCTTGTTGAGCTGTGTTGTAGTTTAGGAAGGTACTGAACGGCTGACGCAACATCACTGCGCACGCGCGAGGCCAGGTTTGGAGCCAAACTGTCTGTAACAGTGGTGCGTTCTGTTCGCTCTGTTCGGTGGTTTGGGAAGGTACTGAAAATGTGTGAATATGATCAATCCGTTATCTAGTTTCGTTCAATCGGTGAACGTCTTCAGACGTCAGCAAATCCCACTGAATCTCAGTTCCAAAAATGTGGCATATATCTACAACACAAGATCAAAGAATTTGCCAACAACTAATTAAACATCACCCCATTGATCCACAAGACTTAACTCTAAGGAAATCTATCGTGGAACCGCTGTCATAAGCAGCTTCTTGGCAAGATGGTTAGCCTCACTGTCTCAAGGTATCAGAGGTCACGGGTTCAAGACTTAATCCCTGCCCTATGACTTCGGCTGTGCAAAGAGCACACGTAAATCGAGCGCACAGTGTACTGAACTCACGGGCAAACAAACCGAAAGACGAGCTCACACGACAGTGCGTAATCTTTACCTTTGTTTGTACCCTTACTTGCACCCATGCGTTTCACTTTTAGACCACTTTGAGGTGCTTGCTCATTTTGTTCGGGGGTGGCGTGTGGGGGGGGGAATGCTTACAAAGTTCTATGACATTCGTGTGAATCTTTTTCCCCCAATGACGGCGTCAGGACTGAATTGCTTGGGGGCCGGCAGAGGGAACATATGGAAACAAGAGTGGGCCAAGGACTTTATTTTTCTGACGCAGCCGCATTAGGTACCTTTATTCCGATTAATTCAACCTGAACGTAACGTAAGCCTCAATGCAGTCCAAGTTTATGTAAAATACGCCCCATAAACACACAAAATAAATTGGTCTACACATATATGTATAGCCTGTGTTGGAAAGTTGCTACAAAAATAAATAAATAAATAAATTTAAATAAATAAAGAAATAAAAGCTCAGTTTATTCATTTGATTTCAAGTTTAGCCTGCAAGTTTTTATTTTTTTTATTATTTATTGTCTGGTGGTGACCTAAGTGTTAGGATCAGGGGAAGGAGGCCGGCTGGGAGACCGTGAAATTATTGGGGGGGGGGGGGGAACCAGGGTCGCCCCCGCCCCCCCCCCGCGGCCCGGGGGGGGCGCCCCCCCCCCCCCCTCCCTACCTTTTTTTTTTCTTATCAGCGTAAGGCCGTACGGCTGCAATAATGTGTGTAAGATATCACAAACCGGGATGTGCCCTCCCCAAAGAGGCGTGTAAATCTCCCAAACCGTCCTAGAAATGATCCAATCGAGCGTATGCTTACGTCTGCTTCAGGATAGGCGTTATGTAATGGTCATACTTGCGAGTTACTTGCAATATTTTTCCAAGGTTTATTTCTTTTTTTGACACAAGGCGAAGATGCACGCAACAGTCCTGCCAAAAACAGGGAGACCAGGTTTTTTCCACACCCGACAGGATTTTTATCGGATTACAAATAAAGCTTAACGTACTTTGAACCAAGCTGTGCAACCCCGTTTCTATGGTTACGGTTCGTGTATGTGATCTGCTTGATCCATCGCGCAGTCTTCTCGCTGGAAGATGTTTGTTGCGTAGCACATCCTGCAACTTTGGTTCTTTGTTTGTATTTTGCGTTTGTTTACTTTTCCCCGGTCTGGTTTGTTGTTGACAAATCTTCAGAACTTTCTGAAAACGTGCCTTGTCCGCAGCTGGAGGTTAGAATCGGAAGAGCAAAAATCTTTATTTGGATGTTCCATCACGCTCAGAATAAAAGAACTGCCATGTAATGTGTTTATGGGGTGCATATCTCGAAGAGCTAAACTTTACTAAACGTCGACCATGACTGTTTTTGTCAGAATAGCATTTTTTTTTTAATGTAAAAAAATATAGGGATGGTACACGGCCTAGAATTCCTTGAAAAGCCCTAAATTTGAAAAATCAAAATTCGAGGCTTGAAAAACCTTAAAAACGGGTAATTTCTATCGTCAGAGCCTTGAATTTTGTTGGTTAACTGTAATTGATGACACACGGGTAATAACTGTATTAGTAATTTGTATCTGAAAAATAAGAAACTGAATAATTAAATAAAACTAATTTGTCAGCTGAAAAAAAATGTCTACTATGAACGATGCTTCCTGCTGGGATTATTAAGTGTTTAAACACATAAGGGCCCCCGCGTACACAGCAGCCAGGTCGCTGCGGCCAACGAGAATGCTTATGGTATATTAGTGATTTCACACGGAATAATGTTTGCGTGCCGTGCCCGCGGACTTCACACGGAATAATGTTTGCGTGCCGTGCCGTCCCATGCCGCGTGCAAGCGAGCCACGACGGCAAAAACCGGCCAGCCAGGGCCAGCACGGGCTGACGCTGCTCGGCACGCGTTAATTATTCCGTCTGAAATCCGAACGCGCGCCGTGCCACGCTTGCTGGAAATGCTAACAAAGCTTCATTGTAGTTAAAAACTTCCCGCCACCGGTTGTTGTTAAAACAAGGAGGCCGACAACGGCCGCTTGTAATTAAACCGTCTGAAATCAAGTCGCGCTGACTCTCCAGAAACTGCTAAAGAGGGCTGGCCGCGTCCGGCCGCGGCCAGCCCCCAGCCCGAGACGAATTATTCCGTGTGAACTCACTATAAGTAGCAATGCGCACTTGGCCGCAGTGGCCACTGGGATCCCGGGCGGCGTGCAGGCGGCCGCAGGAAGAAGTACCTTCCTAAACCACCGAACAGAGCGAACAGAACGCACCACTGTTAGAGGCAGTTTGGCTCCAAACTTTACGTAGCGCGTGCGCAGTAACGTTGCGTCAGTCGTTTAGTACCTTCCGAAACTGCAATCACAGCTCAACAAGATCAACAAGTTCAACAGGGCACTCGACGTTACGGAATAGCTTTAACTTGACCAGACGTGGCTAATTGATTGGACCAGGCTAGGCTAATGGATGAGACCAGGCGCGAGCAATGCCAAATTACAAACCATCTCGGGGAGGTGATTGCCAGTGGTGGAGCTTTTGAGCATGCGCGAGGTAGAGTTTTGCCGGATACAGACTAATCGCTGACGATGGTTGACGTAAGCAAGCCACATCAACTCGGCTATAGTAGGGAATGAGCTGAACTGTCACCAACAGTGGTGCGTTTGGTTCGTTCTGTTCGGCGCTTTAGGAAGGTACTGCATACTTGCTCCGGGTTCATTTTTTACCACGTGATCGACAATTATCAATGAAAAACGGACGCACTGGCCACGCGGCACATCGCCGTGTCTTTTGGCCGTCACAACCACTGGCCGCTCATTGCGCGGGCGGCTTGATACTCCTAGCTTCCGGCAGATTGTTTTGAGATCGAAAGAGAGAGATGTCGTGCATTGCAAGCAATTTGTGATGGTTGGGGGCAGCTGAGAAAAACCCGTTCCTCTTGTTCTCCTGACTCTTGCTGTTTTCTTCCTCCCTTCCTCAGTTACCTACTTCAAGTGACAAATAAATTATAAAGACTGGCAAAAAGCTGGAAGTTTATTAAGTAATTTAATGCGCAAAAAGCCTTAAAATTGGCTTTAAGTTGGCCTTGAAGAGCCTTGAAAATGGTTTCCTCTGCTGTGTACGAACCCTGAAAATAGTAGATGCTTTAAAAAATAGAGGATTTGAAGTATTATAGTAACAACACCTTACTTTATGCTCTTCCTGAGTCATTTCACCGAACCGAGGCAGGACGAATGTAAAGTTTCTTTAAATGTAGAAGGACTTGACTTATCTGTAGAGTCTCCTTCCTTGATATTTTACGTAATCTCTGATGGGGATGGTCACGTCACCTGTTTAATCTTTTACCTAGACGCCACATCTAGGTAAAAGATTAAACAGGATGGAAAGCCAAATGGGCTCGAGAAGATTTAAATAAATACGGATGCAAAACTATTTACGTTGCCTTTTGGGCTTAAAATGTCAGACTGCCTGAGTGGGGAATTGAACCCACGACCTCTGAAATCAAAGGCGTAAGTCCTACCGCTGAGCCATGCTGATTTATTATATCTGCAGAAGACTATTTACCAAGAATTGACCCATCTGTGAGCAGATTCCATCCAGAATTTACTCCCGCATTTTGGGAGGAACAGGACCTCGGAAGGGTCATTCTTGCTCAATTATCCTTCTACCTAGATGCAACAATAAAGGTAACCATCGCAGTCAGAGATTTCCTTATGAAAAGGTTCTAGGAAAAAGACTTTACCGAGAAGTCAAATCCTCCCACGTTCATTGGGGGAAGGTGACAGGATGGCTACGGCTGACATCGACGGAAGATGGTGCCTAAATTGCTGTACGCAAACGTGGTATTGTATAAATATCACATTAATATAAGACTGGCGAGTGGTGAGCAACAAACACTTCGCAGGGACAAATGAGTAAGTTTATTGGTCGGTCCGATCAATGTGACGTCAGTTGCACAAGCTTCCACGATGGTGTCATCACCGTGTGTCGCCACATGTCACCATTTGAAAACGTTTCGGAGGGACGCGCATCGTGTTCGTGTCCTTCCGTTGGTAGTTGTAAACCCCCGTTTGTAGAGCGAGGGCTCTAGTACAGTACAGGCTGGATCTTGGATGAAAAATAACATACGTGACTGGGGTGGGCAATATGGTCGCCGAAAACGCAACTTATGTAATTGATTTGTTCGTTGCCGCTTCCTGTCAACCGAGGGCGACACCTACCGTAAAAATTACTAACGAACGTGTTGTTTTTTTTTTTTTTTTTTTTTTGTTTTTTGCAAGCGCAGAGAAATAGCTCAACTGTGGCTGAGTGATATTTTTAGAAACTATTTAAAAATACTTTTATAAATAATAAAAATGTGACACCAAAATCTACGTAAAAATTGAAATTTTTATTTCGAAAACCGCCACTAGCTGCCAATAGATGTCGCGTCTCTCCGTACAAAGATGCTACCTCGAAGAACAGGCCTCGACGAAATGAACCAGGCGTGGCGGCCATTTATATACACCCCCTAATATCGTTGTAGGTCGGGACGGATACTTTGCTGCCCATGGTAGTGCGTTCTCGGATCTGGTGTCACTAGATGAAATGTTTTTTTAGGCAGTTTGGCATGTGGCTGCGATTCGTTTGTACCCGTGTAAACACTTGCAACAAACCCATCAGGCCCGAACTGGCAGCCCTGGGGCGCAGATGCCATGACATTTAAAAAAAAAAACCTAAACATAATCCGGAGGAGGGGGGGGGGTGAAATTATGCGAGTATAATAAAGCACCGGTCATTATTTATGGCCATGGGAAACGGGTGGAGGAAATTAAAGTGTGACCGCAAAATTTTTTATGACCCCCCCTTCCCCCAATTCAAAACGCTTATAAATGTTGACCTCCCCACTCAAGGTCTAAATATAACGCCGCCACACACCCGCCTCCCCCCCCCCGCCAAAAATGCTCTGTTCGTAAGCCTACTGACTGTGTGCAGATGATTTCCTGTAGCCAAATTAAGGAAGTAGCACTCCACACCCACAAGTTACCACTAACTGTAATGAAAACGAGCCTTGTTTTAAACGAAAGGACAAGTTTGAGTTAACATGTTCTATAAAACTCCCATGTTCCTTACACCCACCCCTTGTACAGATTCATACAATAAGTATGATGATCGCACTGTTTTCTTATATGCCAGTTGGGGCGGTGGGAGCGATCGCCGCTCCTAAAACCTAAACAGACACACGCTATTAATACTGTATTTTTGTTTATGATCATCTTCAATGGCAGCATAAAGTTCAGTATTATGATTCCCTATACAGACAGAGGCAAACTTAAAAAAAAAACATCATAATTACAGGTTTTTTTTTTACTTTGTTTCGTCTTTTTTTTTTAGGTTTGCCCTCTTTCATTTTGCGTTTGTCCATTGTCACACTATGCGGAATACACAAATGACGAAAGCAAAAAAAAAAAAAAAAAAAAACAGGAAAAAAATAATTCTTTATTCTACTGTTCCAGAAATATATCTCAAGATTTAAGATAGGAGAAAACTTTGAAAACAAAAATCCTAGAGTAATAAGTAATCTAATAACAAATCTCTATGAATGGAACGAATTTATTTTGACCTTAATTTTAGTTTAAATAGGAATTGATGAGTACAAAAGGCTTTCTTTTACTGGTAAAAAAATTGTAAAATAGGGCATGTAAGTCTTGCTTCCGTCACCGCCCCCCCCCCCCCCCCCGTCTCTAAAATTTGGGAGCTGGGACTACAATCAGAAAATAATGTTTTTGACTCCTAGATGACGCGAAATCACCCCTCCTAAAATTTCATCTTGGATCCGCTACTGCCAGGATACAAGGCTTTTCTAAATTGAAAAACTATACTAGACTGATAATGACAGCTTCAAAACTGGGTAAACACTCACATCATTTTTGACCCTAGAAGCTGAGGCGTTTTTAGAAATTTTGACTGATGAAAGTGTCATATTTGAGGTCCAAAAATTACTTTTTTTCCTTTCCGGCGATAAATAATGACGGGTCCCTAAGCTGTTAACTAAATACAGATGCAAACCTATTTACGTTGCCTTTTGAACTTATAGGTTTGCATCTGTATTTAGTTAACCAATTTCGAGCCCATTGGCTTTCCGTCCCGTTTAATCCCTAAGCTGTCTTTGTAGACTAGCCATTTAAACACGGCTATGAAATGATCAGGAAAAGGACTAGATTTTAAAATCAACGATGAAATTACAAAGAAAAAAAATTAATCAACAGCAGAATGTCACTTATTACAAAATCTAAAAACGGCTCCCTTACGAATATACGGGAGGGCCTATGTGCCAGTGGCACCCTGGCACTATGGCCATTCGGGGCCAGAACACATTTAGATGTTGGCACACGGCAAAGAAAGATGGCGAACCCAGTTACGGCCCCCACGTAAATTCGTTTCATGGTGTTCTTATTTTAGGCAAGTATGTAATTTGAAAATAATTGCACATTACTATGAAAAACACAAAGACTCGAATACGACTGTTCATTGGCTTTAAGTTACCCATTGTCTACAAAGAGGTTTAGACAATGCTGGGACACGCTCTGTACATCCCAAAGGGCGAACTGGTAGAAAGTTTTCAGCAGGAACGTCCGTGAATCACATTGCCGAATGCGGATTCGCGTCTTTTAATGAACTTTTGAAGTGCATTGCTGAAACGCTCTTCCATGAGTTATTAAAGAATTTTATGCACTCCTGGTATAGAGCAGTGACACGACATAGTATTATTGTATATAACTCTATGCTGGAGCCTTAATGGGTTAGCTGCAAGGGGCACTGCAGAGAGAAACAGAAGAGCGCCATACTGAAGCCAAGGCTGTGAAAAGTGATTTCTTAGACCTAAAACGCGCGATTTTTGTTGTTGGAGAAAACAACGTTATTTTAAGCCTAAGAAATCCGCCCTTCCGTTGTTTTTCCCTCCATTTTTATGTAGTGCACCTTGTAGTTAAGCCCTCCAAAACCCATGCTGGTGCCAATCTGGTGCCAATATGGTGGCAAATGTCACTGCTCTATAGTTTATTCCACATTATGTTTACAGGAAACTGACTGTATGATGCTACGTTTCCTTGCACTACGACTGCAAAAACTTGTGGATATCCACTTGTAGACGCTACATGGTAACTGTCATAAGTTTAAGAGTGGGATATTTACGTGTTTTTTGCACCTTTGTGGAAGGAAACGCTGCGTCATGCAGCCAGTTTCCTGCAAAGATAATGTGGAGCAAACTATAGTATGTTATGTTACACTTTGCGGACATAATTTTGTACGTATACCAGCGTTGCGATTATGCTATGCTAACTTGGCGTCGAATACAGAATGAGTCAATCGTCTGCCATGATATATGTTCAAAGCAAATAGTTGGTAGAGGTAGATGATACGTCATCAAATAGTTCATTCCATTTGATCGGATTGTTATTCGATACCGACATACCGTACCCTACCTACACGCTATATAATAGCGAGTGGTGAGGTATAATTGTGGGATTGTTCAAGAAGATGACAATAATTTTATTGCAACTACGTGCCTGCTGCAAAAAAAAAAAAAATATGTGCACAATAGTTCTCTGTCTTATAGAGCAGTGACACGACGTAGTATTATTTTATATAACTCTATGCTGGAGCCTTAATATGATAACTGCAAGGGGCACTGCAGAAAGAAACAGAAGGGCGTCATACTGAAGCCGATGCTGTGAAGAGTGATTTCTTAGACCTAAAACGCGCGATTTTTGTTGTTGGAGAAAACAACGTTATTTTAAGCCTAAGAAATCCGCTCTTCCGTTGTTTGTCCCTCCATTTTTATGTAGTGCACCTTGTAGTTATGCCCTCCAAAACCCATACTGGTGCCAATATGGCGGCAAATGTCACTGCTCTATAGCTTGTACTGACTAAGGGCGTGTTTGCGCGACGACTCGCCTTTGCATTCTCGCAGCTAGAAGCTAGAAATCACCCGAAATGCCAATATGGCAGCGGTTTTAGCTCTGCTGGCTCGAAACGAAAATAGTCAATAATATCAGCTCAGAAGCGGCTGGGAAAATCGTTTTTTTTTTTTTCAGGAGGAAATATTTATCTTATTGTCACGAATTATTAGACTGCCAGCATTTACTCGAACGATATCGTATTTAGCTAATCCAGGTATAGCGTTGTCACCATCTCTGCCTTCGTGATTAAATTATCGCTACGAGACTGTAAAGGCGATAATTTACACATTTACGCAACAACACACACGCCTGTGCATTCTCGCAGCTAGAATTTAATCGCGATGACAAAGTTGTCGTTGCCATGGTATATAACACCGCCACCAGGATTAGCTAAATCCGACGTCGTTTGAGTAAGTGCTTCTAGTCTTACAATCCGTGACAATAAGGTAAAGAATTCCTCCTGACGAAATTCTCCCAGTCGCTTCTGAACCCACATTATTGACTGTTTTCGTTGCGAGTCGGTATAGCTAAAACCGCCACCATGTTGGAATTTCCGATAATTTCTAGCTGCGAGAATGGCAAAGGCCGAGTTGGTGCGTAAACGCCCTCAAAACAACAAACTAGGATCGATCAACACTGGTAAGGGTTCCTTTGGACGGGTAGTTTGCCATCTTTGTTTCTATCGACGAGGAGGAATGGTGACGGTAGCGAGTTGTATCTTATTTCTTCCCATTTCGTCTTGCCTTTTTTTTCTTTCGAGGGTGGATTGGAACAAGTCAACATAAAAGTCAAAGACCAATAATAACCTATCGGATTGCTGGATGGCAAGTAATAGTCCAATATTAAATATCACCATTAGCAAACATCGCCTGGTCTGTCATTGGTTTTCAGTTTGCTCTCTCTCTCTCTCTTTCCTCTTTTCTATTTTGTGCGTAACCTTGACGATCTGTACAAACAGTAAAGCTGCACTTCGTTGTCGTGTGAGCGTAAAGCCCTAACCAGACTGGCTGCTCGCGGCTGCACGCCTACGTAATATGGTGTAAAAAAGACTTCAATATTTGTCCTTAACGCAACACCAACCACACGATTGCTGCAATGTTGACCTTGAAGGCACGTAGTTCCGCATAGCTTCGCACGAAATTTTCTTCTGTCTGGAGAGGCCTTTAGGGCTAAACGTACAAACAAATGTCGGATGAGGTCCACAGACGTACGAGGAGAGGAACCCTGTCAAAATTATGGATGTAAGGTTGCCAATTTTGATTCCCATAATTCGGGTTGTTATAAATCCCTGAATTGTGATGCAAGTAAATCCCCTAATTAACGCCCATGGGCGGTTAAAATGAATTCGATTAAAAAAAAAAAAAGGAGGATTGGGCCGTAAAAAAGTTATAATTAAAATCTTCTGTCCGGAGAGGGAGTTTTGGCCTAAAACCATCGCACAGAAATTCGGCGTTTATGCTATCGAGTTCCCCGTACGTGACATGGGATCAGTCTAGCATTAACGCATTGCCTTTACTCTCATTTGTTCAGGAATTTAGTTTAATAGTTTACTTAGTTTGCTTTATGCATGAAGCTTTTAGTTATTTTTGGTGCAGAAAAAGCACGATTTAAGGGGATGAAACGTTGATTTCCTTGAATATATGAACTTCCAGTCAATTTCTAGCAAAAAACTTGCGATCTAAAATACTTTAAGGTCAGAAATTGTGAAATAACCTAGTTACACCCCCGCCCCCCACCCCGGGGATCTGTACCTAGATAATGATTTCTGACTTTATAGCATTTTAGGGGGTGGGGCCGTAGCTTTGCCAGAGCTGTTAATAGGCGAGTTATCTTACATTATAAACGAAAGTCTCATAGCAGAAATGAAGCAACCGCAACGACGACCCCCGGAAGGGGAACAATGAAAACGTGCGAGTGTGTCAATTCTTTGGCTTGAAGTTGAAACTGGGACGTTGTTGCCCTGAAACGAAGTTGAAGTTGGCACATTGTTGCCTCGCCTAACAATTTGCTCTAACAATTATCCTTTTAACGAAACACCGTGAAAATCTCAAGGGCAAGTATTAAATAACGTCATGCACAGTTCGTTTTCACACGGTACGCATCATATATCATATATATATATCATATCATATATCTTTTACGGCACACTAATTGACGTTTTTGTTTGTAATCCGTGTACCTTTTTTACAGCTATGGCGTCGCGCTGCAAAGCTTTATGCATGCAGTCGATTGTTGCTGGCCACTTTAAAACAATTTAACTCCGCTCTGAAAGCCTCCATCTGCGAAATAAATACGCCATTCTATCGTTTCTAACTGCCATTTTCGAAAAATTAACAACGTAGCTTAGTTTGGTTTAAATGTATATCGTTTAGCTGAAACACGGATTCTTTCAAAGGGTTTTAGCGAGCGTTAACCGCACTCGGTCATCTGCCCGACGAAGCCCTAAGGCCCTATGTCTGCAACACCCGGATTCTTTCAAAGATTCAAAGGTTCAAAGGTTCAAAGGGTTTAACGAGCGTTAACCACTCCTGGTCATCTGCCCGAAGTCCTAAGGCCCTATGTCTGCAACAGCCAGATTCCCAGGCGGTCACCCACCCAAGTATCAATCCAGCCCAAACAATGTAAAACAATCAAAATTATCGTTTAGGGTCCCGTAACTCCGGAATGGACCGACCAATTGAAAAAGTGGTCCCTGTAAAGTTGAAGCCCAGGGAAATTTCTGACTCAGATCATGTTTCAGATTTTAGGTATAGTTGCAGTAGTTTTTTTCTGAAACCGCGTCAGCCAAGAACAAGAACAACAACAACAAGTGAACAGTTTTCAAGTTTACGTGTGGCTACAGTTTGTGTGAGTTTAATGACAATAACTTTGAATGGTACAAACAATATCACGCGTCACCATACAACAACTACGCATTGCATATTATTAACATAAATACAGTTTTTTTTTACATTATCCTAATTCAATATTTCAATAAACAGTTTATACAGGAAATAAACAATAAACAATATATACAATATACAATTTATACAATTTCTTTTCGTGGCATTATAAGTCTATATTTTTCCCCGATTAGTTTTATATTGTTAAATTTATATTTTTAATTTTTCATTAAGAAAGAAGAGCTCCATTACACTCTTCTTAAACAGCTCTTTATTTAAGCAATTTAATAATTATTTTGGAATTTCATTGAATAAACTTGGTATAAAATACACTCGTCTTCTCTTCCCATAATTATTTTTCCACGCAGATAATTCATAATTATTTTTTCAGCTCTTGATTCACTCGATTTATACAATTTTACCTTAAATTTATTGTCAAAGAAATACTTTTGTAGTATAGTTTGTAAGGATACAAATACGGGTCTTCATCAGAACAACATTTACCCCTCTTTGGTGATGTTTTTCCGTCTTCTGATGAAGGTTCATATTTTATGTGTAAATACCATTTTTGTCGAAAATTGAAGGTGTTTTTTAATAACATGCATTTGACAGTATAATGGTGGAGATATCCAGTTGAGGTCTAAACTAGCCCCGGATTAGCTTAGCCCTGGATCTAACTAACCCTCGACCTGGGAGTTAGTGGACTGGAGAAAAAAGTTGTTGATATCCATGTTGGACTGACTAAGTTGGGGTTTTGTTAGCTCTTTACTCCTTAGACGTCGACCTTCAGGGTAAATTAACCCTCGATATATTTGGGTTAAAATGTTGTTAAATCTCAGGAATAACGCTAATCCTGGATGGATATCACCGCTTTTTACGTCTCGGGGCTAACTAATCAGTATTAAGTTACTCCTCGACCTTAAGGCTAATTTTTGCAGCCTTTTGCAGCCTAACTAGTTTGCATCTGAATCTGGTCTGTGTTGAAGTAAGTAGTGGAAGATAGTTCAATGTTACTTCCTTCTCGGGCATAACAATGTGGGGTTGAGCAATCATGGGGTGCACAGAGTTTACACCGTTCACATCATCATCCAGTAGTATTGAAATACCTGATTAGAATACATTGATCAAATACATGGATTAGACGTGACATATTACTATGTTTACAATGGTAGCGCTTGCTTAACTGATCGGCCGGTTAGTGTCACTGCCAAGTTAGCAATTCTTCACGTGCGAGCTCCGTGACTGACTGAGACCAATTGCCTGACACGATTGACACTGTTTGGGTCCCTGTTAGGCAGAACGGCATAAATAAAAACGCGTTATGTATAGGTTAGAAATGCGTTCTGAGTGGCTTAACGTCGTAGCAACCCGACTGGCTGTTGAGCAAGCGACGAAAACCAGGGACCACAAATTCACCGGAATAAGCATGGACAGATGCGAATTTAACCAGTAGAGCGAGTTCCCGGTAACGAGTTTCACTAGGCTACTGTTTGGTGAAAGCATGAGCGAGATAAATTGGTAACATTCTACACCACTCGTGGTGAAAAGCATAGGATGTATGTAATAATCAATAATTGGGGGCATCCCACCCACAAAATAATCCGTTTTGTAGAGTGACGTGAATGCTTCTCCGATTGACCAGTATTCGTGACGTTACGAAGCCAGTATTTGTGACATCATGACTCCATGAGTAACCTTTTCCCTCAAAGAGGAGCATGTTGACTCTTCTTCTTCTTGAACCATGTCTATCTTTCGATCCATACACCGTAACCCTGGTGACATCAAATGAACAGTCCGTAGTTTTGCGGACTCATCAATTTACTCTGGATGTTGAAAAATGTCCCGGTCTGTTTGCAGGACCCGGCGCCACCAGACAAGACAGTCTAAATGTTTAGTCGTTTCGTTTTGTTTTTTGTGTTTTTTTTTTTAGCTGGGGGCACCCCATCCAGTACAAATATTTTTTCCTTCATGTGGCTTGTCGGTTTTGCCTCAGGCATGGAGGAAAAAAAACCGACAACTATATTTGAGAGCTTAAAGCTTTACCTCTCTATCACCTTCAGAAAAGTTTGTCTCTGCCACCGACACTCTTGTTCTTCTGAATTGCGTCTATCGATCCCCCTCCTCCCTTCTGCGCGCCGTGAAATGCGAAGCAGGCAGGTGAAAACAATGGCTCGGTATGTGAAGCACGACAACCACGCCTTTTCTCATTATAAGTCGATACCACAAACTCGCCTTCTACGTTCCTCTTGGTGCTTGTAATGTGCAGGAGGTCGAAAATGTTTGTGTGGGTCCTGACATGCCTCCTAGGGCTAATCTGCATTTACCCAAGAGTTCGGCCACATGCTTCCAATGCTGGGGAGACAATGAAATAAAGGATGTAGTATACAGCTCAGATGAAGAGCATGTTACGATAATGATGGGTAAGGGTCAGCATATGATTGCAGGAAAGTAAGCCGAATACAGAGCACAAATAAAAAGCAACGACGTTTCGGAGGAGTTCACTACCGTCATCAGGCTTCTCTCGCAGTGCGTAATCATTTCATTCCTGAAGTAAAATATCTGAAAGAATAATTCCGTATTATCAATAAATTTCAACTTCGTAACTTCGTACGTATATCAACAAGCCGCTTACCCGCAAAAATAGACTGCCCAACTAATAAGCGAACAGGTGACTGTACTTTGTACCAAAATAAGGTATTTCCTCTTTGCGTGCAAAGGAAAAGAGCTGGGTTCACTTTTCCGCCTACTATTTTGCCACTTTTGAGTGGATGTGTGTGAGGTCTGTTGTTTTATTACTGTTTTAATAATGTTTTAATTAGTATGTGGTTTTGTTGCCATTTGTGGATTGAATGACTTGGGTTTTTTACCATGAATTTGTAGCTATTTTTGGGAAACCTGATGACGGAGGGTGAACTCTTCCGAGGCGTCGTTGCTTCTTATTTGTGCACTGTATTCGGCTTAATTTCTCAAACACACACACATGTTACGATAAGACATGGGCGAAAACTCGTGGTTGGGTGCCCTGCCTATGATGCACTCCTTTGGCCCCCTCCCCACCTCTTGTCCTTTTGTCCGACAGGTTTGCTATTTGCACCGGCTCTCCTTTGCTGTGTGATCTTCCCAATAATGTGAAAACCTTTTCATCTGCCATTTACCCTACGTTATGTGAACATTACTGCACATTATTACTGCATATTACAGCACTATGGCTATGTAACTACTCAACTCGGCAAACAGAAAGATTCGGATTTTGGCTCAATTCTAAGCTTGTCGCTACATTTTACATTTTAGTCACCAGCCTGCTAAGAGCCTCAGGGGTCCAATATGTTAGGATGTAACCCAATGAGTAACTGTTGATCTAGGTCCAGAATCGTTTCATTATAAGATCCTAAACAATGGATTCCTGCATAGAGATTATGCAGTAGTAATGGGGCGTGCGCAGCGCAAGAAGCAAGCCGAGTGGTGGCAATTGGCTACTTTTTCTTCTTACCCACCAACTCTCTGCCTTCTGCTGGTCTGCAGTTGTTGGCCGTTACCCAGATTTGCCCGCACACAATAGCTAGGATTACTAGGAACCATTGGCATCCTAGCAGGGCCTTGTATCGCATTAACAGCTTGTTACAGCTCCTCTCCCCTAAGTTTTTGCCTAAATGAAAGAAGACCAACCTGGTAATACTAGCAATCACCCGGACGTAGTATTGGTTTGTAAAAGTCGTAATTAGAACATTTATTCAAGTGCTATACAGAGTTTCGCGAATCTAACGTATGTGTCTTTAAAACAAGTATTGGATTTTTCAAACATCTTGCTTCCAACTGTAGTTCCTTAAAACTCAGCCAGGGAGGAGTCAGTTAATTTTTAACATCAATCAACTAATCTGCGCTCTCTGTCTTCAGCTGTTTCCAGTGCACAAACGTAACCAAACTTAACCAGATGTTACATACGGATATCACGTAGCATTCCACACTTTACACCAAATAAATCCTGTAGTCCAATATACAACCTCTGGCCTTGCTTGACGCTTGCCATGTCCCTATGTACAGCTGTGTAGTACATGCTGTTTGTGGCAATGGTTCATAGGAGAAATAGTAACACTTCTGGTCGACATCTATAACTCATTTATACTACATTACTAAAGTTAACTAAGTTTGCCTTAGTGGCAACTAAAAGAGAAGACCCATATTCGGGTTGAGGATTTACGGATGGCACTGAAAAAACGCGTTCAGCGCCTGTATTGACATTAAACAACACGTGACATAGGCGTAACGCATTACATGACGTCATGCCTAAACGCAACAAAGGTGGAGCAAGGTGTCGCGCCCTCTACACTGAGGGCGCTTAAAGGCGCCCCCTAAAAATATTTGGAAAGATCCATAGCTTATTAAATTTTCAAATCTTCCACACAACCACTTTCAAAATTGGATGGCTACAAATCAGTACAATATATAATTTTTTTCCACTAAAATCTAAATTTTTTTAAATCT
Source organism: Lithobius niger (assembly GCA_023313725.1). Lineage (NCBI taxonomy): Eukaryota > Metazoa > Arthropoda > Chilopoda > Lithobiomorpha > Lithobiidae > Lithobius > Lithobius niger. Next base: position 19,049 of record JAHWFP010020980.1, on the reverse strand, counting down.
TCTTGAAAAAACTCCCGTCTACAATGCTTTAAAAGAACTCTTCATGAGTTCAAAACTAGTCTTGTTTGATTACTAGTGTTCGAAACATTCCTTCGTAACTTCTCTGCCAAGTGTCTCTCTTGAACATTTTAACGATTAAAGTAGCCCAGGTCCTAATCTGGGAACTGCAAAGACAATATATATATATATATATTATTTATATATTATGTATATACATACATATATGTATATATATTGTCTTTGCAGTTCCCAGATTAGGACCTAGGCTACTTTAATTGTTAAATTGTTCAAGAGCGACACTTGGCAGAGAAGTTACGAAGGAATGTTTCGAACACTAGTAATCAATGGAAATTTCTTATTTCGTTTATATATATATATATATATATATATATAGCCAAACGTAAAATCGTAAAATAATCTTGTTAGATTGTAAACTTGATCAAATCGTATGGGTTACTCTTCTTCGTCACAAAATATGACGCCGTCTGTCACTCGCAAAAGGAGAGACCGGAGAGTATGGTTTCCCTAAATACGCCCAAAAAGCAAAAAGCTTTCCCTTATCGTTGTGCTTCCAAGCGTCGCACAGTAGAGCAGCTACAGTAACACCACATTGGCATCTGGAGAGATAGCTACAAGGTGCACTAGATCAAAATGGAGGGAAAAACAACGGCACTTCTGGTCAAGCCACTTCTGGTCAAGCCAGTGCTTTGGGACACGAATTTCTTAAGCTTAAAAAAACGTTGTTTTCTCCAATCCCATATGATTCGAGGCTGTCATCGGAAATGAAAAGATTCTACTTGCTAAACATTTCAGCAACTACCAACAAATCGACAAAAATCTCGTGTTTTAAGCCTCAGAAATCCGCTCTAACAGCATTGGGTGCAGCAAGACGCCCTTCTTTTCCCCCTTCAGTACCCCTTGCAGCTAGCCCAATTACCAGCGCCAGCATAGAGTTATATATAGCAATGTGACGTTATTGTCACTGTTCTATACATTTGTTTTTCTTTTCACTTCTACTCACGACGATCACCTGCCGCCACACATCATCGTAGAACGCACACCTCAGAAACTGACGCTGGAGCGAATGAAGCTTAATCCCAAACGACCTTCCATCAGTTCGAATCTGAAAAGTTGACGCCACTAGAACGTGGCGGGGCAATCACTGCTTGGAGGAGGTAGGATACTAAAACTTGATTGACAAATGTAAATGAGCAACGCTTAGTACTTCCCCCCACCTTACGTTTGATTGGTTCATCCCCTTGAAACCGTTCCGACTCGAAGACACCGCAGAACCACGGAAATAGTGAAAGCAGTAACATTGCCTCATTAATCTTCGGTAGAAAATTCAGTAATCTGAACTTCGACGAAAACTTAGTACTAGCGCCTGCAGGAACGGGTAAATTTGCGGCTTGCACCATAGTTAATTCAAACGGATTTCAAACAACGCTAATTGACATTATTATAGGACTCAATAACGGAGTGGCAATTCGACGCAAACAGGTACGTTTTAATTTGGTTTCTTACATTACGAAGTAATTAACGATGACCTAGGGAACGAAGTGTTACGAAGCAGGTCACCGTAAGTTGATCACGATGAAATATCGGAATAATTAATGAGCGAATGGCCAGTTACATACATACCACATTCGAATTTATAAGTGAAAAATCCACAAAATGCCCGAATGCCCTTTTAGCAATTAGTTACGTGAATTATTATAAACACAATTCGGTTTTACGATAATTTCAAAACAGTAAGTAAACGAGTAACAAGTGTTCGTTTACTTGTTAAGATTAATTTATCCAAGAGTAAACTTATTTCCAACTTAGTAATAACTTTTTATAATACTGTTACCTTGTCGGTATTTTGCATAAATTTGTATAAATATTTATCACTTGCCTAAACAAGCTTATCACAGCATGGCAATTTCAGAACACCGTCATAATTTGGAGAATGGAATACTCCGGGCTGCCTGTGAGACAGCACTAAATATTTCAAACAATGAAAGTTGGTAATCCAATTACGCAATTCAATTTACGACATTAAACCAACTTCTCGCCAAAGAAAAGGAAACTCCATCACGCCCCCCCCCCCCTCCCTGCTTTACCTAGCCAACACAATCAAAGGTAATTTTTGTATTTAAGAACAATTTAATTTAACCAGGAGAACACTGAAGTCCTCAGTTCAGAATCGGGAAAAGCGAGGCCAAATGCACATACAACACGGAAAATTCTGATAAAATTCAGGGTTAAAACATCAAACCGACTACACCTGTTGGGAACAATGATTTAGCTATGATTTGGGTCTAGTCGAAACTTTAACCCAGGGTTAAACGTTTTTGAAAGTCATAAGCTTACGTTTAAATTGCATTTAGAGAATAGATTAAACCCCTTAACCCGTCACATCTTATGGGTGGTGAACAGCGGGTTTAACGATAGGCTGACAAATTATTTATTAAAAATAAAAAACTGGTAGTATAGCTCCGCTTTTTTTTATATAGCCAAGTTACATCGAAATTTTAGTATTCGACTGACTAAACTAACTGTCATTAATGGAATTCAAAACCAACTCCGGACTTTAATATTAAAACCAGAATACGGTACAGAGTTACTAACATGAACAGCGTGCAAACCTCAATAAACTGGCTGTTTACATGAATGGCAAGATGCAACACGAAGCACTCACTACGCGGTGCACCTTGTCATTACGTGAGCGGCAGCGCACCCATCCAATTGCAGTGTAAACGGGAATTGGCCGAGCGCCATGCAGTTAGGCTGGTCGCATGACGTAAATCCTTGGCGGTAATCCTCCCTCCAGCAGATATAAAAAGCCAGACTGGACAGAGAATGCTGAGTTGGTGTTGGGAGGAGCAACTCGAAAGGTTGTTCCTCTAATAATTTCCAGGGCTGGTATAGGCTGCAACCTGAACGAGTGCTACTCTGTGTACAGAACCCATAGTGTAAGGAGTGAACTGGCCTTGTGCTTTGAATTGAAGTCAATCTTCCACTTCTTGAGCCGTCACACAGTGCACCGCTGTCATATTAACTTGAAATTAACGGCTCTCCGACTCAATGGGAGGCTTGTTGCCATTCTAACTTTGCCTGAACTAGCAGTTAGCCTAACTTAAAAGACGCCTGTTCAGCATTTCGATAGCGTTGCCCATATTCTAAACACAGCATCCACGTTCCAGATTCTCCGTCATCCAATTGGCTGTTGTGGGTCATGTGATCTCCATTTAGTTATGAAAATCGCGGCGCTGCTGCGAGTAGTGTTGTTCCATTTTTAATTTACCGCTATTTTCTTTACATTGCTCGAAGATCCTGCGGTGCTGCATCTATAAGGCGCCTTTAACTCGTGGCCCAACAAGAACAACAAGAGAACCTCTTGAATTAATTTAGGCCAAACCTAGGTATTTTGCCTGAGTAAAATGACAAAAGACTGATAATTAATCTGGAGGACTAGCTACGGATATTACCCAGATATACTGGTTCTGAGTTTTAAACCTAAGTAACTTTTAACAACACAACGCAAAAAAAAAAAAAAAAATGTACAAGTTTGCAAGAGTTAAAAGTTTTGACCAGCCACGGGAGCTTAACTGGAAATATAATTAATGAGCGACCATTAATTATACCAAAGTGATTATTTTCTTTAGGCTATTAGAGAAACGATTTACGATTATATTTTCATAAAGGGCTCACAATCAATACTTACACTATGGAAAACCATGAAACAACGAAAAGGGGTGATATACAAAAACCCCATAAGTGTAAAAGGACCCATCAAGTTTTTACCGTAGAAAGTAATGATATGAGAGCCAAAATGGCTGCCACCAAGTTTTCCGTCCCAACCCTGATCACTCAATCTTAGCTGACACCTCGGTGATTGTCAGTTATGCTTGAATGATCATGGTTCGGATCGCAGACTTGGTGGCACCCATTTTGGTTCTGATATCACTACTTTCTATGGCTAAAACTTGATGGATCCCTTTACCCTTATGGGGTTTTTGTTTGATTTAGACTACTACTGAGCCAATCAATAAATCATCTTATTACATTATAAACCAAAGTTTCATAGCAGAAATGAAGCAACCGCAACGACCCCAGGAAGGGGAACAATGAAAAAGTGCGAGTGTGTCAATTCTTTGGCATGAAGTTGAAACTGGGACGTTGTTGCCCTGAAAAGAAGTAGAAATTGGCACATTGTTGCCTCGACTAACAATTTGCTCTAACAATTATCCTTCTAACTAAACACCCTGGTATTCTCAAGGGAAAGTATTACATGACGTCATGCACACTTCTTTTTCACACGGTACGCATCTTTTAAGCCACAGCGAAAGATGGGAGGAGGGGGGGGGGGCAAAGTGTGCTGTTACCATTAAGCATACGATTACGCATTAACTGAACCTAGAAGAGAACAAACAAACAAACAAGCACGGGAGCGAATACGTGTTCAACTACGTATAGCAAAGAGGAGAAAGGGAAGGCAACCAAGAGGAGAGGGAGAGGACGGGATAAAAGGAGGAAGGGAGAGGGGAGGGAGAGGATTGGCGGAAAGGGGGAGTGTTACACAAACAAAAATCTACTGTTGCAGTGAACGATCAGGCAGCACCGAGCAAATACTGGGAAACAACCACGGGTCAAACAAATCCCCGGGCGAAGCCGGGTACGATGCTAGTAAATAAATAAATAATTTAGTTTAGACAATCTGAACAATTTTTAACCTAGACATGTTAAATATACAATACGCCAAGAATTACCAGGTTCTAATAATAATCATCATACGACAAATCAAGTGCTACGTAGTCTAATAATTTTAATATTAGATTGCAACGAATCTAAATAGCTTGAAACTTAGGATTTATAACACCTAGTATTGATAACGCACATCATGACATCACGAAACTTAAGCATTGGCCTTAATTAGATTACTTATTAGTCTTAATAGCTTTAATAAGCAATACTCAGGTTTACAATACCCATCAATTGACCGCTTTAAGCATTCGAATTTAAATATTAAGCTTTTCAGGACATATAACATTAACCTGAATTTAGAGCGAGAACAACTACAACTCTAAAGCTTAAAATAGCATCCTGAATGTGCCATTCGGGATTAATTATGCAACATATTACATAAAATTTCATTAACGCGCTGACCGCTCGCCCGAATTAACGCAGACTTGGAGTTGAACAAACAGTTAACGTGACTAGTGCGGGCATTAGTAAAACATGGCGTTGAAACAGATAAGCTCGTAAACGATTGGCGTTGATTATCCCGTTGACTATTTAAGTCCGAGGAAACGTCTTAAAACCAACGTAAAATTCCTTGTGTTACTTGCATCACATAGTACTGAATTCCTAATGAGAACCTCGAACCAGGAAATCCCTCTGTGTTTCCTGGAAGTGGACGTGAAGTCGTGGCCGAATACCGGTGTTTCTGGAGATGAATAATTCCCCAGCCTTCCTCCCACCTCCCAGGAAAAGGAAGTTTAAACAAACTTATGCCTAATGCATATTATTTTAAAATCATCATTAGGGCTTTTGTGTGGCACGACCCCACTCGTCGGTAGTGTAACGTGTTTGGACTACATTACTAAAGTTAACTAAGTCTGCTTTATTGGCAACTAAAAGACGTGACCCACACTCGGAGATTTTGGACTTACGAATGGCACTGAACAAACGCAATCATCGCCTTTATTGACGTTAAACAACATGTGGCATAGGCATGACGCATTACATGACGTCATTCCTAAACCGGAGGAATTATAACCAAAAGGTGAATTCACCATCTTCCATATAATTGAAACGGGAATCGCGAAGCTCCATTCTCATCCGATATAATAATATAGCGTACATACTATATCGTGAGCTGATACTACAATGGTTAAGGGCATTGCTCGTATTTTTTTTATGTAGTCCAATGATGTGGTATTCTATTGTAATTTGGACATAGTTCTGAGTCGTCTAACGAATGCCGCGACAAGGAAGAGGGAACTCAGCGGGTAGTCCTGGGTTCGAATCCCAGTCGGAGCAGTTGTCTTTTCTTTCTTTCTCAGATGAGTACATCTTGTATCCTCACAAGACCAGTCTTTAATGCAGGCTGTTTGCTTCGTTTACCCTTTACGTTGCGATTTATTCTTTTGTTTAAGAAGGAGGGAATTTGGGGCACTGCACTGCACATGCTCAGTCGCAAGCCAGTCCAAGAGCCCATCGTAGCTCATCGTAGCGACTAATCCGACACAGGGGTGTACTGGTAGGGCCATTTAGGCCTGGAAATCGTTAACGCAGGCCCCTCTCTTGTGGCATTTTGCATGAAAAAATCATTCATCATGAACAAATTTCAATAGGCCCCGCGGGAAACCTCCCGTTTTCCCGTATGGGCAGTACATCCCTGATCCGACAGGAGACAGAAACCATGCTGAAAGCCCCACCACTTTGATCATTTAAGGTTTAAAACATATAATAAAGAACATCCGGACAACCGGCTAGTATCGATATAAAAGAAATATCGGAATAACAGGTAGGAGGCGTTGTATTAGTATCGTCCAAGCCTTTTGGAAAACGCGTTGATATATGCCTCAATGTCGCTAGAGTCGTGCTCCGCACCCCAGCTTCCGTGGGAATAAGCGATGTGAATACAGGCATTAATACATTATTTTCATCACAAACCGACTATTTGATGAAGAATGCAGCATTATGCTCACGTAGTCCACCATAGTTACATATTGCCTACGGTATTACCATTCATAAATCGACAGGGCTGTAGTTGACATAGGTGACACAGAATTTGGATTAGGGCTCGCATATGTTCATAGCCAATTTCAGCGTACGCTAACTAGGGGTTGTAGCCTAGGGGTGCAGACATCCAGAGGGCACCATCACATCTCCTGCTTTCGGCTGCTATCCAATCAATACCAAATGTAACTTTTTTCTTCTCAATCCAAATTTAATGATATTTTTAATGGCATCGTTGCACTGGAGGGAATTTATGCTTTCATTTCTCTTTATTTATGTTTTCAAGCAAAGCATTTATTTATTGAAGCCCTTTTCCGGTGCTATGAATTTCCCTCGCTTACACGAATTAAAGCGTTTAAAATAAAAAATAAAAAAAACCTCAAACTAATGTCCTGAAGTCTTTTCGCAAGATTGACAGTTTTTTCTTTAATTCAGAGACATTTTTTGGTGCTAGTATAGGATGACGCGCGTGTATTTGCCAGCCTAGAGGCGGAAAATGGGTAGACAGTGCTCTGCGTGTGTTGCAGCATCGCATGTGAAACCGTTGGACGAAATATATCATCCCGCGATTGCGAAACATCAATAACCACAGTGATTGGGCTCCTAAGCGTTGGGCAATGCAACACTTGCAATCCTTAATTGCAAATCAAACACATACGATTGCAGATATGTTTTCTACAAATGAGAGAAGGCTTATTACACGTACAAGAAATGGCTGAAAGCGCTTCGCTCTTATAGTATATTTCAAGACCATGCTGCCTTGAAGACCTAGTATTTTGGTTTGAGTTTTTGTAGTTAGCACACCTAAGCATTTTTCACGTTTCGTGCTATCATTTATTGAATTTAAAAAATAAAACGTCACTGTCACAACAGTCAGCTTACCTACGGCAGCAAATGAAGGCGGCAAAGCAAACCGAACGACGAATGTTTCGTGTGAGTGTAAATTTAGTCATTGTGGCTAAGAGGTGGGAAAACTCAGCAAAGCTGAAGAAGGTGATCTTGGGAATGGGATATCATTAGTCAGCAACGACCATAGCCTCCTTGTACGTAGAAAGGCTGAACCCTCGGTTTCACGTACCATGCGAGCCACATCGTCCAAGACGGTCAAAAACTGCCGAAATGCACGCGGAAAACGCCCAGATGATAGATATCATTGATTAGTGTCGGCGGGACGAACAAGAACGTGGTAATCTTCTCGCCATTAAGATTTCCCGGTGTTGCAGCACTAAACAAACATTATTTTATAGTAACGGTGACAATCCTTGAAGTCTTCGGACGATTTATTGCTACGTCAAAGGATCGTTTAACACATTTTTAACGAAAAAAGAAATGGCATAGCGCAATATACAGTACAATACACACATTGTTTCTTCGTCTATTTGAAATTCGTGAACTTAAACCCTCCGGAGTCTTTGTTTTGACGCCTAGTGTACAAAGAGGTACGTAGCATGACGCCATGGTTATTCGATTTCAATAATTTAGCGTCAATGCAGTGTTTAAAATCACAGTTCAGTCCGCATGCTTGAGCACCGAGCAGTTCATTTTGTGGCGTCTTCGAAGCGCGACTGGTGGCAGAACGGAAGGCTAAGTGGATGATCCGTCCAATTTCTATTGCCAAGGCTTATATAACGTATGAGGAAAACTTGGTAACGACCAGAGAAGAGTGAGAGACTACAGCACGAACGATGCAAAACTCCATTAATTACTCCTGTCTAGTTACAAGCAGACGGTGTACAAACATCCGTGGATTTTACATATTAAGTTAGCAAGGCACTGCACAATTTTCTTTCTAACCGGTCTGCAACCCAGTTGTGCAAAACAACAAGAAAACTTACTAAAAAGAAGCTGTACTATACGCGAGTATTCCGGAGCTACTCTGTCTGATTTCGCTCGTTTCTTCAACCCTCAACAGAGACTGAAGATGTTTGCGTTTAAGGTTGACAGAGACTAAATTAAGGCTTCTTCGCCGCTTTCTGTTGTGCCCGGCTATGTCGTGGGAGGAACATTAATCACTTTCTTGGCTTTCGTTTTCCTCATTTATCAAGCGAGTGGATTTACGCTAAATCCTGCCGCTGTTATGTCACAGTCATTCATCACTCCATTGTTCGTCACAACAATGATGCAATGTCTGTTAACATTAAGACCATGAAAAACAAAATACTGCGCAGGAGGGAGAAGGATTAAAGAACTTCAGTTGGCGTTGCAGGAAACGCTGAGAAGTCGACGTCGACGATTTATTGCTGCCAGGCGTTTTTTTGTAAGAATGCAACTGATTATGCAGTACCGTGGGTTTCTTTTCATTGCAGCAGCTGCAGAAGTTTGCTGAATGCCTACGTCACGCAAACGTCAGTATAGCGCATAGATGACCAAAAGAAACAGCCACCCCTGGCGGATTAGTACTCAGAGACCTGTGGCTAAACAGACTGCTAAAAAAAATAAAAAATGTCCGCTGCCATCCCCGTGTCATTGCCGTAATCGTTCAAGTCACTGAAAAGCGTTACTGAGAAAGTTGTAGCGGCAATAGAAATGAATCAATAGAATTTTATGGTACTCTTTACGTTACCTACTTGCAGCTTTGTGGTTTCAGTTAAATCCAGCATAACTATAAAAACGTCCTGTTGACCTGGTGCCTGCAACTCTGATTATTCTGCTGCACTTGCACCCGTTGAACCCCCCCCCTCCCCCCACCCCCGGGGACACCTCACAAAGATCGCTGTTTGCAGTGGACTTAGAATTTTTTCTGCTTGGTGGTGGGCTGTCATTTGTCTGCAGTGTCAACAGGGATCTAGAAAGGCGCTGATGCTGCATCGTGTTTTGGCTACGGTCACATTTTTATTTTCGTTAGAAATTAAAAGAAAGAAGTGGATCACTGAGAGTAGAATCGTAAAATCTTTTAAGAGTTCTTCACATATTGGATCTAGGAAAGCTCTGATGCTGGATCGAATTTTGACTACAGGTTCAAATTTTTATTTTCGTTAAAAATTAAAAGAAAGAAGTGGATTACTGAGAATAGAATCAAAGAATTTTTAAAGATTCTTCCCATATTGTTCTTCATGTACTTTATCAAAGGTTTAACGCCAGTTTACTCACGAAATTTAGCTTTATTTACTGTCGGGCTTTATCAGCGGAATTCAGACAAGTCGGAAAGGATCATTGGGGCCTAAACGTACAAACATTGCCTGCCTATGCTCTCTGTCTAAGGAATCTTAATTCAGTTTGTGTAGCTGCTGAATGTGCTTTGGAACAAGGCGGCACCGAACGCTACGTACTTTATGTTGGGAGTAACTTGTGCGTTTGCCTAAAACCTAAGCTGTCATTTCTTGATGCATATCCTTCCGGAAAAATTTCACAACACTGGAAAAATTCTAGTGAAATATTCCAGGAAAAATTGGAAAAATTTCCGTCAGACTGTCAAATTTCCCAAAAATGGAAAAATGTAATTTGAGCTCAAAAACACTGATGTATACCACTGATGTATATACGTGGCGTTCGGCGAACACTGTATCTGTGTGCAAGTAGGCTGCTATGTACGAAATTATATCGGCAGGTAAAAAATAGGTCTGAAAGCCGACAATTACGCCTAATATCTGAAATAGGCCTAAAAGCTAACACATTTTAAGCCGGCAGTTGTGATGGTTACTGCTGTATAATAGAAATCTCTGTTGCAGTACGTGATAGAGGTGTGCGTCTCACCATAATGGGAAGTGGCAGAAGTGTACAGAAGACCGGTGCGACTAGGTAGTCGTTGCAGCCGCTTGTTTTTTTTTTTTATCGTCGTGATACGTGTATTGCGATATATTATACGTACACTGGTGCATACAGTTTGTAAGAGCGAAGTAGTACCAGATGTGTACTTCCACAACTATTGAAATAAAAAATCGGTGAAATAAAAAAAATAAATAACCAAGTCATGGGTGCAGAATCTTGTTTTGTGGCGTCACTTTACAGGAGGTGTTCCCAGACAGGGAGGGAGGTGGGGAGTTTCTGGGAGATTCTAATGCCGTATTTCGAGATTTTCAAATGGAATGGGGGGTTCTGTTTTTGTCGTCCTCCTGAGAAAACTCCCTTTTCTAACTGTCTTTCAGCAAAGGAAAGTTTTGATATCGTGCACCCAAGAGAGCATTACAGGAGGTCACATTTACTTGAGTGGTTAAAGAGGTAACGGTTTTACGTGCTTGGTTTGGTATAGAGCTTACACAGCGGCACAAGGCGAGACTGCACACAAGAAGCACTTGGGTGTGATAATTTTAAGCCTTTTAAGTGCACAAATAAAACCGAACAACGATTCGGAATTCATACTATTCCGTCGTCATGTTTCAACTTAAATTTTAAATCACAGCAAAAACTGCCGTGTCACCCAGCATCAAAGGTTGCTTAAAAAGACAAATACAAAATTAAAAAGAAGAAAACCCCCACACGTATTCCCTTTCAAAACAAACGAATGCGGGAGGTGAAGCAAGGATCCCTGTCCTTCCTCTTAGCAATACTAACAAGAAAGACCTTGCTTTCCAAGATTAAAGGACAGGACTCGTTGCTTCGCCGTCCACATTCTCCTTTTTTTGAAAGGGAATATGTGTGGGGTTTTCTTCTTTTTAATTTTGTGTTTGTCTTTTAAGCAACATTTGATGCTGGATGACACGGGACAGTTTTTGCTGTGTTTTAAATTTAGGCTGAACTTCCGTATGGCGGAATAGTATAAATTCTGAACCGCTGTTCTGTTTTATTTGTGCACTTCAAAGACTGTTTTAAAATTACCAGAAGTCGAGAGGGAAAATTTCGATAGGTATTTCCAATCAGAAATTCTTAGCCTCTTTCATAAGCACCAAACAACTTGTGCATGAGGCATTGCAGGACCTTTTTCGATAATCGTAGTGTAGTTGAGAGTTAGGCTCGAACACAGGACATCTGGGACATAAGATGATCATGCATACCATCAGATCACGTTGCCCTAATTGGGTTCCATTTATTTATTTATTTATTTATTTATTTCAAAATTGATTTTACGGGCAATCACAACCCAATTACAAAGTCAAAGCGCAAAAACACAAAAATCAGGGAGAATGGCAGTTTTGTATAGACCGTTACTAAGTGTAGAAAGTGGTGAAGTTGTTTTCGTTACAAAACTTGGGAAGTGAATAGTGCTACACACGCTACCAGTATTCAGTTCGAGCAGTAGGCGCACCGAAAATAACATTTTTTTCTGGTACAGACAGAGGGAACGTGGAGGCATAACCTTTTCAACAGTTCGCAACATTGAATTATTCTGTTGTGAATAAGTTTGTACATGAAGTTCAAGCCAAGGCATAAACGAAATTGTTTCAATGTTGGAATTTGGAATTCCTTGCAGAAGTTCTTCATACGTAAAGTTATTCCGATTTAAAGATCATTTGTAGCACAGAAATCGAATTAGATATCTTTCGACCCTCTCAATCTCATCAATCAAAAAATGCTGTGATGGGTGCCAGATAATAGAACGATAATATAGAATACTTCTGACAACTGCAGTGTAAATAATAATAATGGTCTTCGCATCGTTAACGAAAAAAAAGAAATCTCTTCAAAAAGCCGAGCATCTTAAATGCTTTCTTGACAGTGGCGGGTAATATGAGCAGTGAACAGGCAGTTAGACTACAGCAAAACGCCAAAATGCCTCTTTCGCGAAAATGTCGTTTATTCGTGCTAGATTATTGGAGTAAATTAGAAAATGTGAAGAACCGGAAACCATTGTCAATGCAAAAAAAAAAAAAAACTTTTCAATAAACTTCGTAGCACAATTTACAGGTCATCGACAAAGCAATGTAAACTGCACCAAAAAAATCATTCATTTCAAGTGAAGAAAACTTAGGAATATTAATATGTAAAATAGGTTTTTTCGGCTGCGGTGCGACCAACTGAAAGGTCGTGTTTCAGTGTATTATTATTTTTAGCGTTTTTTCTTATAATCATCCACCAAGTGTACTGCAAACTGTGCCACGCAGTGTGCCATCCTAGAATAAAAACTAAACAAGCCAGCGATAGATTTGGAGAGTTTGAAGCCTGCGGGAGTCTCCTGCATAAACATGCTAAGGAGAAATGTACTGGTCAGTTTCCAACTTAAGGCCACCACCCCGCGCACTAGGCAACCAGGTCGTGAGGCCAGTGGTCGTTGCGGCCAAAATACATGGCGACGTACGCCGCGGCCACTTCCATTTTCCCTTGATTATTCTCGATCACGTGGTGAAGAAAAACGCATACAGCGCTAGTATTGTCGCCGTGTGGTCGCTTGCATGCCGCCCGGGATCCCAGTGGCCGCTGCGACTGACTGGCCGTGGCGGCCAAGTGTGCGGTGCTACATGTACCGTAAGCATACTCACTGGCCGAAGCGACCTAGCCGCGCGACTTGATTGCCTAGTGCGCGGGCCCCCTAAAGGTCCCTATTCACCGGATGACAGATTGCAGCATCTAGCACCGTCTAACATTATTTAATTCTATGTAGCATTTGATTTCAACATGCGAAGGAATGTGCAAAGAAATTTCTTTTTACACAACAAACTAGCCACGTGCCTCCTTAATTATTGAATGTAAAGTTGGTGTGCCCACGTGCACCGGGAAGCAACCTGTCAAGGGTTAACAACATCACTGTCACTCGATGGTACCCATCTAGCGGTTCGAAATGTAGGTTTCAGAACGGTCGCTATATATTAGAAAAAAGCGCCCGTGTTGTCGTTAGGCTAAATTGTACGGTTCACTTCCTGGTGCACGCGGGCGCACCAACTTTACATTCAATAAGTAAGGAGGGACGTGGCTTGTTTGCTGAGTAAAAAGAAATTTATTTGTGTGTTCCTTCGCCTGTTGAAAGTAAGGGTTGGACAGAACTAGACAGCGGAAAATGGCTATAGATGCTGCTGTAATGTGGTGGCAATCCCCCTTTAACATTAGGGAAGGAATAACTTTGTATATTTGACCCACCAAGTTTCAGCCAATCAAAGTAGTGATGTCAGGGCCAAAATGGCTGCCTCCAAGTTGCTACATTAGTTGCCAAGCTCATCCCACAGACTATTACTTCACACGTTAAATCAAAAACTTGACTATTGCTGACCGATAGTAGCAATGGTCAGGTTTTTGATTTAACCTTTGATTTAATACTCGGTGGGATTAGCTTGGCAACTAATGTAGCAACTTGGTGGCAGCCATTCTGGCTCTGATATCACTACTTTGATTGGCTGAAACTTGGTGAGTTCTTTCACCCTTGTGGGCTTTGTTTTAGATAAACCCTTAACCGCTATGCCTATCCGCTTGTTGAACAGTTGGGAATCATTGTAGCAAGGTAGTGGCCCTGTGGAGTCTAACGTAGATGATTCCTGCTGTCTTCAGTTAAAATTGAGAAAACACAATTTTTGTTACTTTTACATTCAGCTTTGATTTCGAAGGTTTGCGTTTACACGTTTTGTTCTGTTTGCGGCGGACCTCACCGTAAAGTTGGGGTGCGTAAATTCTCCGTTCATGCCTTTTTCCCGTCGTCACTTGAAAGACTCGAGACCCCAATTCCAAGAATCGGGAATCAACCCAACTTCCTTGTCTCTATTCGAGACGACGTGAAAAACCATCCATTTTGATTTGTTGGCCCTCATTTTTCGGAACTGAACTAAAAACGAGTTCATTCTTGGGTAACGACTTGTTCCCTTGTTCGCTTTTACAGTCTCGACCTCCGAATGATGATGTCATTTCGCAAGTTTTCGGTATCAAAAGCCATTTAATGCGCCACCCTTTTATAGATTACAGCGCCCTCTCGAAAGGGAAGAGTAAGTTTGCATTATCAAGATACGGGCAGCAAAGCAACCACAGCCCGGCGAGGAGGCAATCCTGTTTATGACCTTTGCCAAGTAACAATCGCCACTCTCCTTCGCAATGGAGTTCCAAAACTGCCCGTTAAATGGCGCTGTTGCAGCTTATCAATGGTCGCCTGTCGGTAAACGATTGCGTTTCTCCATCACGGCGACGAATAAGCAGCCACCAAAACGCTCACCAACAGATTAGGCTCGTTCTCACGAGCTGTAATAGATACGGTTGCTTTAGATATTAGCAACTTTTGTACGGTAATAACTTTTGTGTGGGCAGATATTATCAACTTTTTTAAGGCCATTTTGGCGGAACCTTGGCCACAACACTTAGAAGACATCAAATCATTTTGTGGAAGTTTCTCCTGGTGCTGACATAGCCTTTTATTCAGGGGGGGGGGGGGGAGGACTTTGCTGCAGCTACTCTCGCACACAGTGATGTGGAGATACACTTTTAAATGCGGCACAAAGGCTAATTTCTGAAACGAAATCATGGTAATGAGAAGCTACTTTTGCGAGCTTTAGAGTGATGTGGAGCCGAAAGAAACCATAATTCTCTTCTTACAAGAAAAATGGTATCTTAGGGAACTTTATTGGAAAAAGTTAATTACCATAATATGAGAACAGATCTGGGTTATAACAGCTGGTTACCAGTTGCAGTGCGCCTTGCGTTTATCTCAGGTACCAGCCACCGGCTGCCGGGTCGCGTGCATGGCTGCTCCCTCTCCCCGGTATGCAGGAATCGCGTTTAAGGGTGGAAGCATGGCGTGTCGTAGTTCATTAGGCAACTGGCAGCTAAGTGTCTTCCTTGGTCCCCATCCAACGAACCCTTCTCGTTACTGAGGTTGTCGGTTTAATGGAGAGAACACCCAGACTCCCTCCCTAGACGATCGGCTGCAAGGATTGCTTTTACCGTAAGGCATTATTCTTCGTGTATGATAGGTCTTTACAACACTAAGAGAAAAAGTCGGTGAAAGGTTTTTTGTTTTTCTGTGACGGCAGTGAAATACGCTGTGTAGAGCATGTAGTGTTTTATAATGCAATTTATCATGGCAGTAGTTAGCATAAATTCTGCCATTTTTGATGATGTTTCAAAGTAGTATTCTTTCATAAAAGCTTAAAAAAACAGACATAAATCGCTGTAAATGACACCAAAATACCAAAAACCAAAACTGGTAAAAGGAATCGCCAAGTTCCGAACGGTTCGGCCTTTCAAAGGAGTGATATCAACACACCAAAACATTCGCCAAGTTAATCGTGCCGAATAATAGTTTAGACTTTATAGTAGCATTGTTCTATCTTTATCAGTTTTTGGTTTTGTTTTAATTTTTTTAATTTTTTTATTTAGTTTAGTTCATGTCACTCCTTCGTGAGGCCGAACCATTCTTAACTCGGTGGCCCTTTTACCAGTTTTTGGCCTTATTTTGGCATTTTGTTTGGTTTTGGTGAATTAGACGTTGACGCAATTTGTTTGGCAACGTTGTTTGAATTTGTGACGACACACTAGCGAGGGTGTGGGTGGGTGTTAAACAACTCTGGTTTGGTTCTAGGGTATTGCCCATGGCCAACGTCTTCAATGATAATTTTTCGTGTTCAGCTTCGGCAGGGGTGCGTGGCCCCCTGTGCGCCATTGTGGACGGCCTTGAGCCCTTGTCAATACTGGAGCTTGTGGATTCTCTGGCGGCTTGTAATCTTTCCAATGCTGTTGGTGTTGACCGCATCTCATATAGAGATTTGGTTTCTTTGACTCTTTGAGTGTGGCTGGGAAAGATCTCTTAGCCGTTTTGGTGGCGGCCCCCCACCACTGCCGTGGATGTTTTCTGTCTTGACGCCCGTTCTTGGTCGTGGTAATCCAGGCACGATGGTGACGAGTTACCGTCCGATTGCCCTTTTGTCATGTGTTCGGAAAATTTACGAGAGGATAATAGTCAGGAGGCTTGAATGAGAACTCAAAACCTCGGGTTAACTCTTTCAGGCTCATTTAGGATTCCGGAGTAAATGTGGGCACATGATGCAATTCTCTACCTGATATCTAGCATTCGCAGTGCTTGGGCGATCGGGGAAATTGTTGTTGGCGTCTTTCTTGACATTAAGGCTGTCTACGACATGGTTGACGTTGAGTGGGTTGGTTTCGCTCTTTGCGAGCTCAGTCTTAGTCACAGATCATCCGTGCTCTTATGGCATTGTTGGGCACCAGGACCTACGCGACAAGGGTTGATGGCCATTGATCCGAAACGAGGTTTACTGATAGGGGCCTCCCGCAAGGGAGTTGCCTCAATCCGATCTTCTTTGCCGTGGTTCTGAATGCAGTTCTGGTCAGTCTCAACGTGACGGCCGGGGTTGTTGCTTACGCGGATGTTGTCGCGGTCTGTGTGGTAGGTGTGTCTGTATACCATGTTGTCGGCTTCGAGGGGAATGATGCTCTGTTCTGGTGATCTTTTCCAGGGGTCCAACTCTGGCGGGGTCGATTACGATTGGTGACTCATTGGTGGAGACTTCTGGTAGTGTCCGGTATCTAGGGTTATAATTGGACCCCACCTTGTCCTGGCAGAAAGCGGTCACCATTGTTAGGGAAGCGGTTTCATCTCGGCTTCGTGTCCTTAAGTCAACTGTTATCCGTGCAGTGGTCGGTGGCCTGCTATCCTACCCTTGTCTCGGCCCTGCAGATGGGTGCGAGTGAATACCCATTGTATATTAGAGTTAAGGACCTGCTTTTGGCTCTCTGTCTGCATGCTGTTGCGAGGAGCAGGGAGGATCCGGTTGCATGTTGCCAGTTGTATGTTGTTGGGTGAGGCTGGCAGAGGTCGTCTTGGCTTTCATGTCTGGGGGCGACTATTTTGCTGCCTCAGCGTCTGTCAGGGTTTCAGGCGCCTGGATTTGTTACCCCTTTTCGGCCTTGGGTCTGGTGTGGTTTGGTTTTACCAGTTTTTGACGTGGATGCCGCGTACAGGGGTCCCGCGCGTCTATTGTGATGCATTATCTCACAGCGAGCAGTAGGAAAGTGGGGGGGGGGGGGGCTCCCCTGATCTGCATTTAGGGACGTGTTTTTTTTTTCCTGCCGTTAAGAAAACTGAAATTTGATCGCAAAATTCTTTATATCGATAGCCTAATAGACCACTTGATTTTAACAAAAAACTATTTTAAAATGGAAGATCATTTAACAAAGCTAAGGAATAATAGCAGCCTACGATCTGAAACAGTTGAACAGAAATTACCACATTGGAAAAATAATTTAGGTAACATGTAAACAAAGTATTAAGCTTGTAGAACACTGCTCCGTTCCGTTCCGTCACGCCACGTCGCAGGCCGTCAAATTTCTGTTTGGATTAAAAACATGTAGATTAGAGGAGTCGCATGTACTGCTCCATCCCGTTCCGTGACGACTCGTCGGCTGACGGACGGCATTGTCGAGGCAGAACTGATCGCATCGAAGAGGTGTACACACCTCCTGTCAGCTGGTCGCACACTGCTCCGTTCCGTCCCGTTCCGACGACTGAAGTCGATGGATGGTCCAGCGCACTTTGCTTCCATCGCTAACCGTTTCAAGTCGACTCGGCAGAGCTTTTAAATTTGATCGTGTCCAAATTGGCATTGCAAATGAAGAAGGACTTGTAGTGACCTTAAGTAAGTAATTAAATAAAAAGTCTTAGTAAATTAGGTATTGTTAATTCTTTACGCTCTCGAATGATGATATTTAAGTCCAGAACGCAATTGAAATTGGTTTGCTACTGTATTTACATATAGGGGAAAGGTGTGCGCAGGCGTGTAACGGACGACGATGGCCATCGACTGTGACGGCAGGTGCGTACACTTCTACGATGCGATCGGTTTTTGACTGAAAGGATTCTGCCTCGACCACCCGTCCGTCAGTGGACGGAACGGGACGGAGCAGTACAAGCTGCTCTCTAATTTACATGCTTTTAATCCAGCATGAACAGAAATTTGACGCCAGCGACGTGACGTGACGGAACGCAACGGAGTAGTGTGCTATATATAAGCTTCAGTCGACGGCCGTCGTCGTCCGTCACGCATCTGCGCACAACGCCTTTCCCCTACTAAATACAGATGCGAACATATTTCAGTTGCCTTCTAGACTTAAATGTCATCATGCCTGAGCGTAAAGAATTAATGCCTAATTTACTACGCCTTTCTATTTAATTACCTACTGAAGATCACTACAAGTCCTCCTTTATTTGCATTGCCAATTTGGGCGCCATCAATTTAAAACCTCAGCAGAGCCGACTGAAACGTTTAGCGACGGAAGCATTGTGCGCTGGACCATCTGTTGCCGCCAGTCATGAGAACGGGATGGAACGAAGTAGTGTGCTACAAGCTTTATATTCCCTTCATTTTTTTTGCAAATTACCCAGCGTATATCACAATACTTTAGAAACTTACTTACTAAATTAACAAAATGATAAATAAATAAATAAACCAGGAAGCTTATGAAAAGGTATTGTAAGTGCTTGCTAAGGAGATGGACGATTATTCATAAGACACAAT
>JAHWFP010020978.1:0-20582 GCA_023313725.1 Lithobius niger | reverse complement strand
AGATTTTGCATTGAAAGCAGCATAGCTGGCATTCAAACACGAGTTAATTTTTGTCAGGTGGGTCATTGCTCTCGATTTCAACACAATTTAAGCTTTTGTACCGCATTATTATTTTTCCCCAAGTACCTGAAATGTGTCCAACTATGCTTCAAGATATAAGACACTGACGCAATGGCGTCTCGCTACAATGGTTTACAACCTCGACAATTGACTTGATGTGATGTTTGTTGTGATGTTTGTTGCCTAACTTGGCGCGACACACTAGCGTGTGTCTAGATAAGGCACATGACTTCGAGACCTCCATGCCCTTATTGTTGAAACTGCCCATAAAATAGTATTGAGGTGGATTGGTAACTGAATCTAAACCCACGCTATTGTGTCACCTCCCAATAGATGAAATTTAATTGTTATCAAGAGCTTACTAATTGTTGTAGTACATAAACAGGCGGCTCACTAACAGACTGTCTTTTAACAGTAACTAGCTGAAGCCCGTAAGTGCTCTACACGGGTGGTGTTTGATGCACCGTTTAAAACATTGGGACGATTTGCTTTCTCGTGTGTTTGTTGCGGAAGGAGTGTAACCCGTCTTTCGTTTAGCGGCAACTGGCTAGGAAACGCTGATGTTCGTTTCCTTCGATCACTTAATCAGCGCCTCACTTGATCCGGACTCCATGCACTTACACAACATATGAATCTTTCCACCGGAAATAAAGGGAATACGCCTTTGTACACCGTAAATCATTAAATACGCCTTTGTAAAGCCAAGTGTAAATCGTTAGCCCGCCGGCTCTGTCAATTTTGTTCAATATTTAACCGAGTTTCACTAATCGTTTAATTTTAAGCATGTACAGCGACAGAACCTTTAGCCAGCGGTTTAATATTAAGTTGTATATACGTGAAGCATTGTTTTATGCATTAAAAGTTACGTTTTCAGTTACTTCACTATTGGTGGCTGGGATTACCACTTCTTCACTGTTGGTGGCTGCAGTTACCAATTCTTCGTAGGCGTCGAATGATTCGTTTCAAACTAATCATCCAGTATAGATCCAAAACATCGCCCTCTGAGACTTGCGTGGTAACAGTTGATTGCGGGACTTGCGTGGTAACTGTTGACTGGAGGACTTGCGGGACAATTAATTCAGGCTGTTTTCTTGAATTCTGATTCAAGCCGTTTTATACAACTCTGCCAATTTTCGTTTTGTGTTTTCACACGACTGTGCAAACACTCGCTTTGCGCTATCTTTGCATACAGTTGGCACTTTTCCTTCCGTAATTCCACGTTTTCCTTTTTTAAGCCGTCTATTTGCAATCGTAATGCAATCTGTAGTTTCGCTGAAACGACACAAACAAACACAAACGTTTTAAAACGCTAAAAAAAATTCCTTTTCAAAAGCCGTCTATTAGCAATCGTAAAGAAATTTCAAGAAACTTGATGGGTCCCTTTAAGCTTTTGGAGTATGATTAGCACATACAATAGTCATATTGAAAAGTCCCAATCTGACGGTGTTGACGACGACTGTGCTGCCATCCAGTGAGAGGTAGTGTAAAGCACGCTGAGCCTGCCATCCGGAGGAATGTGCATGTTTGTAAAGACATTGTTGTTGACAATCAACGCAGCATTGTTATTGTTATTATTAGACGGGTGTCAGTCTTGGTAGGGTGGCCATCTGGGTCGGGTAGCTGAAGGCCGTGCTATGCACGGGTGGTGTTTTATGCAGAATTTTCAACATAGGGAGGGCTTGCTCTCTCATGTGTTTGTTGCGGAAGGCACACGCAACAAATCCCGTCCATGTATTTTTGCGCACATTGGCTAACAAACGCTGATTTTTCGTTTGCTACGGTCACTCAATGAGCACCACCCCTGCCCCGGAAAGGCGAAACCTTTAAACCGCGGGCTTTGTCATTTTTGTTTGCATATTTGACTGATTTTCACTAATCGTTTTATTTAAATTGTCGATAACGACAGAACTTTAGCAAGTGCAGACCGAAATTACTTTGTGGGTCGGGGAGGAACCCACAAATGCAAGAAAACACACATGATTTTAAATTTTCAACCGTAATATTTCGGTCTTGATCACAAACAGCAAAAATAAGATGAAAAGCGAGCGACAGCTCAAATCAAAAGGGGGGGGGGATGGTTTACGCTTTCATGTGTTTGTAGTGGAAGCGCGTGCATGCCGTGTATGTATTTTTGATCACTATGGCTAAGAAACGCTGATTTTCGTTCGCTTCGATCACTCAATCAGCGCCTCCCCTGACCCGGACTCCATGCACTTTCATATGAACATTTCACCAGAAGTAAATAAATACGCCGTTGTACATCGGAAATCTATAAATACGCCTTGTACAGAATTGTCTAAATCTTTAGCCCGCTGACTTAGTTATTTTTGTTGAATGTTTAACCGAGTTTCAGTAATCCTTTAATTTTAATCATCTACAACGACAGAACCTTTAGCCAGCGGTTTAATGTTAAGTTGCATACTTAAACTTAAATTTAAACTTAAACAAAATGCACAACCAAAGCCAAGCTTGGATGGTTGGATGAGCAGAGAGTTGACGGCTTGGCAGAACGTGTTTTGTCATAGCCTGCCTTCCAGCCATTAGCAAATTTGGCTTCAAACACATTATGAGGAAGCTAGTTCCAGTGAAATATACGTGAAGCATACACAACAACAACACAACAACGCGCAGCAACAACAACATGGAAACCTTTAGCCCGGCTGCTTTGTCTCTTTTTTTTAATCTTTAACCGAGTTTCACTGACAAAAATCAGTCTGCCAACAATCATTCTGTTTGCAATAATCGAATACTGTTATTATTAGACGGGTGATGGGGTGTTGTTGACAATCAACGCAGCATTGTTACGGTCGGGTGTGCGTTCTGGGTCGGGTGGCCGTTTTACAACACTCAGCTGCAACTCGTTTTTATTAATGTAGATAAGCTTATATAGACACACGCTAGTGTGTCGCCGCCAAGTAGATGATTTATTGTTATTGGAGCGTAATTGTAAGAGCTTAATTGTTAGAGTGTAATTGTTGTCAGATGGCGGCTCACTAGCAGACTGTCTGTTAACTGTAACGAGCTTATACATGATTTCAGCATACTGGAGTAAATTCCCTATGCGGTAGAAATCTTTGGAAATCGTTGGAATCGTTGGGTCTTGGGTCCAGTAACGAAGAATACCACAACATTAAAGTTGGGAAGGTGTCCTTTGTGGAGAAAACGTGCCCTCAGTAACGTTGATGTATGTTACTGGCTAGCAACTACTACTACTACTACTACTAGCTAAGGTCAGGGCTCCCATGTTAATTCTCATAGGGTATAAAAACACATCTACAGCTCGTTAGGAAAGGTTGCATATCTAAATTTTGGCACGCAGATGAAGAGTAGTACGGAGGAGTGCCTTTTTGTAAAATGGGGGTTGCAGCTAGAAGCACGTGGCCCTGAAGAGGCGCGTAAATGCAAAATTATTGTTGTAATAATTGCCTTAATAAACCCAATCAATCAATCAACGATATCGTAAATAAACTAACCTTGGTTAAAATACCTCCAGATAAAAAAGGTAGAGGTAACGATTAGACCGTGGCATTCTTTGTATTCACAGGCCTATGAAAGTTGTGATATCCACCCAAAACCAAAACTGGTATAAGAGAAGCTGCCCAGTTTCCAAAAAGGGTCGGCCTTCGAAAGTAGTGATATCATTTCAGCAGGGAAAGGTTGCCAAGGTTAATCCTATTAGCCAAGTTAATCGCACCGAATAATACTTTGGACGTTAAATGAAAACTTGAAGATTGGTACCGCTAGTAGCAATCTTCTAGTTTTCATTTTACTTTCGAACTATTAGTATTTGCGATTAACTTGGCTAATTGGATTAACCCTGGCGGCCTTTCCCTGCGTAAATGATATCACTACTTTCAAAGGCCGTCCCTTTTTGGAAACTTGGTGGCTTCTCTTATAACAGTTTTGGTTTTAGGTGGATATCTGATGTCAGCATACTGGTGTAAAATCCCCATGCGGTAGAAATATTTGAAAATCGTTGAAATTAGGTGTCTTGGGTCCAGTAACGAAGAAAACTTCAACATTAAAGTGTGGGAACGGGTCTTTTATAGAGAAATCGTACCCTACATAACGTTAATTTGTGTTACTAGTAACTAATCTGCAAGCTCCCATGTTAAATCTCATAGGGTATAAAGACACCTATATAGCTAACTCGGAAAAGTTGCCAAATCTAAATTCCGGCAGAAAGGTAAAGAGCTAGGGTAAACTCTCTTTCTAAAATGGAGTTGCAGCTAGAAGCAAGTGGCTCGGAAGTAGCGCGGAAATGCAAAATTATTGTTGCAACCATTGTTTGTATTGTCATCCAACAGTCTATTATGACATGCGTAAGTGTTACACGCATTGTGTTACACGTGTTGTTTTCGTTGTTGTCGGATGGTCGAGGATGTAACCAGCTATTGACAGAATGCTGTGAAACAGGTTTAATCAGTGAAAGTGAAAGAAATGTTGGTAATGTTGAAGAAGACGCGCGGAGCATGTATACGAAGATATAATCTCTATAGGCGCTAATTCGTCCTCGTCATAACAATCAGTCTTTCTTGTTAATCGGTCGGTATTTATTGAAAATTGGCGTTTGTTGCCGTGAAGTTGTTGTAAATTCATTGTTTTCCCGACCCTGTCACCGTCCTTTATGAAGCGTTAGGTGTCCGCCATTATGCCAAGAATTTACAGGAAAGAGTAATCGGTAATAGTTCAATCGATGAGCTGGTAACTCTTAGCATTTTTGATGCGTTCAGATTTTTTTTTTCAAATTACCTCGCACTGCCGGGCTCGCGTGGCCAAACATATATACATCAGAAAACGCAGAAAGCTAGCTATCCGGCCAGATATAATTTCCGTGCACTATATGTTCTGGTCGAAATCAGGTTTTCTCGTTGTCGCCCGGCTACCACAATGGCGGACACGCGTCGCTCTTCCAGCGACGAAAATATACCAGAAAAAAAATGGCACGTTTTATTAACAATCTGTATGAAAACAAATTGTTACACATGCAAGAAGAAATCCCGATTGTTGTCAAACGGTAAGAAGTGACACCTTTAGAGATAACACATTCGTGGATTCGTGTATAAGCTCCGCGCGTCATCTTCAACATTTCCGAAATGGTATATTGCCGCAGAATTGGTTTCCGATGCAGTATTTCAAGAAATAAGACAAGAAGCAGAAAAGAAAGGACCACAGGTAGAAGCTCTCAAGTCATATTGGTTTCGGACGAGGCCTAGCTGAAACAAGCATGGCTAGCAACAATGAGTCTGGAGGCAGCAATGTGTCTAATATTGTTGACGAGCGGCAATCAGTCCTTACCCCTGTCCAAGGACTATTTAGCATTTCTGTTTTCCGGCGGTTCAAACAACAGTGGTTAAGTGCTCGGATGCTAAAGAGATTATGTAGTTAAAGAGGTCATACGGTGGCAGTCTTGCAAATGTGAACATGAAGAAGTCAGTGATTTTCGTGTGTAGTGCGGCTCGCAAACCCTATTTCTCCACGCAAGTTTTCAACGCTGGAGCGGGAGTAGTAGGCCGCAGTAAAGTTGAAGCAGTTTGCAGGGATCGCGTTCCAAGTCGTTGTGAAGTCGCCTACTTCAAAAAAGGCGTCTTTTGTCAGCGTCCATGAAGATTAACGGTGAAGAAGTTTAAGTATTTAATCTAGGCAAACAGTGTGTCAAGTACGACAGCACTGGTTGCCATACGAGGTTTCCGCACGAGACATTGCAGGGTTCATACCGATCTGGAAAGTCAGGGAATATCAGGGATATGAAATACGATCAGGGAAAGTCATGGGAAAAAAATGAAAAATGGTGAAAAGTCAGTGATAGTAGGGATATTGATTTTCAGAATGAACTGTTTTTTTTTTTTTTACAATGGTTTGTTTGTTTTTACAACTACTTTGTTGTTCTATTTTTTAAATAAAAAAAATGAGGAAATATGCAGCTACCCTCCAGATGTAGTTACTATGCCGGGCCTGCAGAGCGGGCAGTTGACTCTCCGTGTAACTAAAAAATAAAGTGCGAGTGTTTTTGGTCAGGGACATTTGAAGAAATAAGTCGGGGAAAATCAGGGATAGTCGGGGATATTCATTTTCAGATACGAGTATGAACCCTGCATTGGAGTAGCCTTTGAACAGTACGGCATCATAGACTCGCATGAATGTAAGAAGTTTACTGTTGCAGGGCAAGCAGCGTGTGAATCTGGCGTTTGGCGCATCAAACCTAAATTACGTGATAAGGTTTTATTGAATGACGTACCAGACTACGTGTTCGGTGTTATTGAATGACGTACCAGACATCCTTCTTCTTCGAGGAATCCCAACGTTGGTTGCCATTCAAGATCGCCTTTCTCGGTGCCTGTGTTGTGGGCTCTTGTGGACATTTTCGCCGCGCGTGCGCGAGTGTCCAGTGGAGAGTCTGCAGCGCCTTTTGTGACCCACGTGATCTCTGCCCCCACCTCCAGTCTTCATCTGCTGAAAATGCGGTGCGCGTTAACCGTGAATCTGTGAATCTGACGTTAGAACTGTGCAGACGAGCGAGAAGAGTGCGGGAGTTCATTTGACAAATATTGCAAATGATTCTGACGTTCTATCTAGTTCAGCAGTGAGTGGAGTGCAGGTGGCATCAGATAATGATTTGGGGAGCTATGCGATAGTGGCTCCTCCACGAAAGCGCAAGCGTGTTTCGAGACGAGCATTGCGAGACGTCAATCAACGTGAGAGTGCTTTGCAACCCCAGGCAGATGGAGGAGTACGTGCAGAGGGCCGAATCACCTATTGAAATCATCCCAACAGGATCCGTGTTCCATTGTGCAGCAAAGTGCAGAGAGTGAAAGTGTTGAGTTCAGTTCCAGTGGCATTACAATTCATTTGCGCATGATCGGTGATTGGGATCCATCAATTGTGCAGCGACTTAGTTGCTGAAGATAGTGTTGACGTGAGTTAGGATGCCAATGCATGTATCGATATAGTCATGTGTCGAGAAGCAGGTTTATGTGATATGGAAGGCATGAGTAGTAACAGTGTAGAATTAAGTCCATCAAAGGAGACGAAGTCTGACACAGAGGCAGAAACAAGAGTAGACTGGAACCTGCAGACCTGAGCCTTCACGTGTCAATTTTCAATAGGGTCTTGGAATGCAAGAGGTTTAGGTAACAGTTTAGGAGAAGTAGAAAATCGACTTCAACGTGTTGATAAAATGGGGATTCAAGAAAGTAGGTCAGGCTCAGGTCAACAGTGCAACAGTCTCGAATGCTGACTGTGTCACGTCCTACCCTTAGTCACGTGTCAAAGTTTACATTAAATGGAAAGTTCCCTATCTAAAGCAGATGCATACCGAAAAAGAGACGTTTGCAGTATCAGGGTGTGGTGCAGTGGTCAACGGGTGTCTTTGGTTTTTGTTCACGTGACTATAGGGCAGTCCAGACAAGCTTGATGTCGGTGGTTGAGGCAGTTTCCTGCACCGTGTATCCTGTCGGGTGATTTTAACGTCCATCATTTCTAGTGGGGCTCTTTCAGGTGCAATGCACATGGTCGTCATCTTGTTCAAGCGCTCGCTGAACTGGATTACACAGTGGTTCAGAATGGAACGCCAACTTTTATTCGGTGGCAAGGAGGACGTCTGCAAGAATCTGTTCTAGACTTCTTCCTTTGCTCGTCGAGTATTGCAAATGCCTGTAGCTTTAGTCCTTCTGATGACCTGAGAGGTAGTGACCACCTGCCAATCATCTTGCGCCCGCAGGGCTGGTGTCCTGTGTGTGATGCTTCTAGGTGGTCAAAGCCTGTGGTTGACGCAGGTTCTTTTCAATCCTGGTGTGACCAGGGGTACAATCAAGGATGCGAAAACAGCCCTGCGCTGCGTGTAAGGCGCGTTGTGTCTGCCAAGCCGATATAGTGCATTGCCATAGGTCTGAAAAAAGGGTCCCTTGTGCACTTTAATAAAGCAAACAAGTAAGTTGGATAATCTTGTTCTACACCATGCCTGCTTCCTTTTGCACCATGGTGTTATCCCCGTAGGCAACCGGAAGTGGCGATATGGGTTCACGGGTAGCTGCGAGCACTGGAGCGTCAGATTCAATACGCGTCCTGGTTCCAGTGTACATCTCTGGCTTCTTACAGACCCAGGTTCGATCCTGGCGATGGGAAGTGTATATGTACGGGTTTTTTCCGGTTGTTTCCCGCTCGTTGCACGACGGTTTCCTCCGGGTACTCCGGTTTCATCCCTCATACGGCAAAAAACAACTGTCATAATGGTGGTACTTCTTCCACTTAACATCTGCTGCCTGGGAATTTGGGTGGGTGGATGCTTCGTCTCTACAGTATGTCCCAGAAGTCCCGTACCAGTCAAATAAATCCTTAAGACTTAGATATGGGGTGCTGATGATAGCATACTCGTATAGGAAGTTACCTAGAGCGAATTCGATGATGCTATCCAAAATTACCTTGGAGGTCGTATTCAAGGTCATCCAATTTGTATCTCCTAACCTACGCAAGATAGGGGCATAAAGTAAATTAGTAAGGTGTGGGGGATCTTGCTACTTGTACAACACAGGAAGCAGAAAATTGCATGCAAATCAAGGAAGAAGATTTTGGCGAAAGAAGTTGGGTGGTGCAGAGAAGCCATCCATAGGGCAGCAGGAAATACAGAATAGCTGAACCATTATCTTAAACAGTAACAAGGATAGAATTCTTGCCTGGTTTTGGCAATACTGTAAAATACGGCTTTAAGGCAAAAGGACCGGGTGGGCAAGCCCTGAAAGGTTTTTTTTCAAATCACATTTTTTTCTTCCTTTCCGTTTAACCACTAGTCGGCTTTTCCATGCTCTTGAGTGTCCGTTCACTGCATTTACCAACAGTAAATGCACGAGTTTCCGTGCGTTTACCTATGTGCATATACCGGAATTTAAACCATGGTTCATTTTATTTGAATTTGGGCTGGGACTGTACTTTTGAAGTCATGGTGTTAAGTTAGTATGAGGGGGAGGGGGGGGTAGATTATGTTGACATATGTTTCTTACTACCCGGACCTCCTCACTTACACAGACACTGTACGCCGTGTTTTCTCACGCAGTGTGCTAAGTTAATGTGTCTTGACATCTGTCTAATTGG
The DNA here is from genome assembly GCA_023313725.1 of Lithobius niger. Taxonomy (NCBI): domain Eukaryota; kingdom Metazoa; phylum Arthropoda; class Chilopoda; order Lithobiomorpha; family Lithobiidae; genus Lithobius; species Lithobius niger. The sequence goes on along the minus strand of JAHWFP010020978.1, from coordinate 11,435 downwards.
CGCATCGGTCGTATGCATATGAGGAGAGGATTTAATGGGTGCGGGAGCAAGAGGGGGGAAGGGCCTTCTACCTAAAAGGACCGTATCAGTAAAAGAAAACCTCAAAATTGTTTAAATGATCGCCTCTGTGGTGCTATATCTAGGGGGCTCTGGAGTAAAAAATATGAATATGCAGTTTAAGAACGGGAGGTAAGCACCAAAAAAAAAAAAAGCCATTGAATTTTCTTGACAAAACGGGGCCTTACAGGGTTGACCACCCGGCCCTTTTGCCATAAATCCTCCTCTGGGGGTTTTTTACAGTAATCCCAAAACCAGGCAAGAATGCTATCTTTGTTACCGTTTCATTTGATGGTTCAGTTATGTCTGTGTTTCCTGCCGCCCCGTGGATGGCTTCTCTGCACCACACAACTACTTTCGCTAATATCTTCCTTGTTTTGCATGCCATTTTTGTTCTGCTTCCTGTGTTGTACTAGTACCGCAATCCCCCACAACTTTCTAATTTACTTTATGCCGCTATCGTGCGTAGGTTAGGAGATACATATTGGATGGCCTTGTATACGACCTCCAGTGTCATTTTGGATAGCATCATCTGATTCGCCATAGGTGACTTCCTATACGAGTATGCTATTATCAGCAACCCATAGCCAAGTCTTAAGGATTTATTTGACTGGTACGGGACTTCGGGACATACTGTATATTATTTATTTTATTTATTTATGATGTCATCAAAATTACCGCCGACATTGATGAAATAAACACTTATTTCTCTGCAACCACTTGACCGATTTACTTTTTCGATGGTTCGTTTTAAAGATATTAAGATGGACTATCGTTAAAGTCCTACGATTCAGTACCAAAAATGCACGTGGTTTCACGGTATGGCTCGCAAACATAAAAATGCCAAATTTTTCACTCAAATTTTTTTCTTCCACTGGTGTGATGCCTTCATAAGAATTAGATCATGGACCGAGGGTACACGGAGGTTTTTTACGTCGCTTTATCTTACGTCGACGTAGCTTACGTCGATGTAGTGCTTAGAACGCTTTAAGAACCTCCGTGTACCCACCTAAAACCATTTCAAGTCGCTTTATCTCAAACCACCTCGGTACGTCGACGTAAGGAGTTGAAGCGCTTTAACAACCTACGTGTACCCACCTAAAACCCATTTTCTACGTCGCTCTAAGGATTCTTTCCCTTTGATTGGTTGAAATAAGCGCGCTGAAACTTCACGAAACTAGGACGGAAACCTGTCACTTCGTTAAAACGAAGTCGAAAGCCAGCTGGCTGAATGGGGACTTGGCAATAAAGAGGGGTTTGCTTGATGGGGGGATTAGATAAACGCGACGCAGGAACCCCCGCTGTCGTTTTAACTCGCTCAAACTACAACCTCCGTGTAACCACCTCTCTCCTAAAGCGATGTGAGTTCAAGTCGACGTAAGGTAAAGCGACGTAAGATAAAGCGACGTAAAAAACCTCCGTGTACCCTCGGTCATAGTAAATTCTGTTAACTTAAAAAAAAGCTATAGAATTAGAAAAATAGGTTGGTTGAATGGTTGGCGAAATATCTACACTGTGGCGAATGCATTTCACTAGGGTGCCGAGATTCTGATCCTGATGCACCTAGTAGCAGTAATGATAACTGCCGCAGTTTGTCGTTAGACGGCACGTAATACGACGTTTGAACGCAACGAACTGTAATTTGAACTCAAATTTCAGGGAACGAGGCTTGAGACACCAGCCCCCATCCACACGTGTAGATAACTTGGTGGTAAATAAGAGCTAATAGCCCAGCACGACAATGTAGATAACTGCCGTAACTTAACTCCTTATTACAATAAATCGTTTTAATTACCCTTGTTGAAAAATATATGCCTTCGTCTTTCATCTAAACCTAATTACATCTACTAAAGCCAGTGGCAGTTTTAAAGAACGTACTTGTGGTAAATTTTGCACAGAAGCACAAAAGCATTTGCCCTGTTGAGGTGGTGGATTTTGCTACATTTGTTGAAAGGAATGGTAATAGCACTATCTGAATGCAAGATTTCCTTTATACTTTGCTACTTTTACCTGATAGCCGTGGTGACTTAGTAATCCATAACCTTTGTGAGTTTATCAGTAATTCCATGAATCGAGGTCATTCCCACGTTCTTTTGGGCGACTTTAATCTTTCGACCAAGGATTGAAATCGCAATTGTGCAAGTGATTGCCATCACAGTTTATTCTTAAAACGCTTGGCTCCGCTTGGGCTACACCAGCTTGTTGATCAGCCGACCTGTGGAACTAATATCTTAGATCTTGTGTTCTCACATGACGAACGTCTGATATACGAGGTAACGGTTGGTAACCACTTTGGGAATAGCGACCATTGTGTTCAGTATTTTCGTGTAAATTTGACTCCTCATGGGGGAAGAGTAGTTGGTAACTCAAAGGTATCTAAAGGGCCTAAAAGGAAAATTTTTGAGGAACATTACGGACATCCCTTGCCCTCGTGAATTGGGATGATTTGATTTTTAACATACACCGGGATGTCGAACAGACAAGGGAGTGTTTTCAGAACTTATTGGCTGAACACGTACGTCAATGTCGTACCAAGCCGTGTAAGCGCTCGAAGGGTCCATTCCACGTTACCTAACCAAACAGTGTGCCCTGAAGCATAGACTCTTGAAGCGTTTTATAAGTAACCCTTCCCCACCACTATTACTAGCTTATAACAAAGCATGCATTCTTAACTCTCGGCAGGTTGAATCTTGGCATAGGGCTACGGAGATCGCAACAATACATGAGGGAAATTATCCTCCTTAATTAGATTGTACCGTCAGAAAACTGCAACCTCACGTGCTTTACCGCCCTTCAAAATGGAGGGCTCATTTATGGCAGATAGCAATGAAAAGTCTGAGGTGCTTAGTCAAATATTTAGTGCAAATAATGTTATTGATGATGAGATCAGTGCTTTCAGCTTTCCATTCCATTAACCAGCATCCACTCGAACCCTGTCACATGTGGCTTTCTCTAAGGATACTATTATTCGTGCTATCAAAAACCTCAGACCTAGTCCTTCTCGTGGACCTGATGGGTTTTCTGCATTTCTTTTTAATGAAATCGCATTCCAAATAGGCTGTCCTTTGACCAGGATTTTTACACTGTCCTTTGAACAGGAGTGCATCCCATCGATATGGAGTTTGGCTACTGTTATACCTGTATTCAAGAAAGGATCTTCTTCTGATCCTCATAACTATAGGCCAATTGCCTTGATGTGTGTTGCTTGTAAAATTATGGAGTAAGTTATCAAGGATAATATTTTGAATTTCCTTGAACGGCACTCCATAATTCATCACGACCAGTTTGGATTTGTTCCAAACCGATCTGCAACCCATCAACTGCTATTGGCGTTAGACCAATGGACATCTGCCCTTGATATTGGTGTCCCATCTGATACTGTTTATTTTGATTTTAAAAAGGCATTCGAGTCAGTTATATATCAAAAACTTTATTTAAACTTCAAGAATACGGTATTCATGGTGACCTTTGAGGTTGGCTAGCTGCTTTTCTGCGTAACCGAATGCAACAGGTTGCTATTGGGGGGACACTTTCTTCTAAGGTTGCTGTGTCTCGTGGGGTCCCACAAGGTTCTGTACTGGGTCCTCTTCTCTTCATGATTTACTTGAGTGATCTAACATTCACTAATGATAACACTTTTGGTTATAAATTTGCTGACGATTTAAAGATTGGGACAGATAATGCTGCCAAATCTTTACATCTGATCTTGAAAAGGAAATTCAGAATGTGGTTAACTGGTCGCATTTATGGCAGTTGCCTCTCTCCTCACTTAAGTGCATTGCTTTCCATGTCGGCATGAATAACCCTGACCAAAGGTTCACCTTGGAAAATGAAACTTTACCAACGGTGTACGAAGTTCGAGATTTGGGAATTTGGTTTACCCATACACGTAAGCCTTCTGTGCATTGCCAGAAAATATGTGCCTCTGCATTTCGACGTTGAGCAATTGTTAATCGATGTTTTACTTTTGGTAGCATTGAAACAAAAATTTGGGCATTTAAAGTTTGTGTTCGTCTTTTGCCCGAGTACACAACCCCAGTGTGGTCGCCTTACCTTTTGAAGGATATCAACTTAAGTCGGTTTACAAAAGGATTACCGGGCCTGTGTGATATCAAGTACGCAGACCTCCTTAATATGACGGGATTAGAATTACTTCAACTTCTAAGGATTAAGTTTGATCTCGTCCTAACCTACAGGATTTTACGTGGTCTTATCTTTGTGGACCTCCCCTTGTTTGATAGGGCACCAGTGCAACACACCAGGTGACATCCTTGGAAACTGTGAGTGCAGGTTTCACGTCTTGATTGCTGGCGTAATTTCTTGTCGGTTAGTCGTCGTCCCAATTTGGAATGCCCTACAAGCTGAAACTATTAACATGGATACTGTAGCTCTCTTTCGCAGAATGCTTGATAAGAACCCTCCTTCATACATTTTTTAAGCGGCCTATTTGACTCTAATTAAGATTGTCTTCTATCCTAGGTCCGGTATTAGTGTATTATCAATGACTCATGTGTGGTAAACTCATTGTATTATTATTATGCATTGCATTATGCATTAGCATTGCATTATGGTGATTGCAAAAACTTAATAACAATAATGAAGGATGTAATGAGAAATGTGTGAAACTGGAGAAAAAATATTCAACTAAATATCTAGGAATTGAAATTGATAAACATTGGAACTTTAAACAACACATTACAGGGTTAATTAAAAAATTAAGACAAATCATACCAAAAGTTTATCAAGTTAGAAATATATTAGATAATAAGCAAAAAAAAAACAACGTATGAAGCATGGATAAGTAGCAATATAAGATATGGACTAGAAATATATGGACATGCACCAGAATATTTAATAAACAAACTGCAAAAAACAAAAAATAAATTAGTAAAAGTGATGTTTGCCGACAAATCGATAATAAAAAATAAAAAAACCTTGACACTGTTTAAAGAAAACAAAATATTGAAAATAAAAGAGTTAAAAAACTTAATTATCTTAACAAAAAATTATTTTAGTAATAAATGCAAGAAATCAACTAATGCATTAGCGAGAATAAGAGGAATAAATGAGAAATTCAAAATTCCAACATGGAAAAATCAATATGGAAAGAGAAGAAAGGAATGGTATATTCAAAACTATATAATCAACTGCCAGAGAATATGCTTCATTACTTAACACTAAATGAATTTAAAAAGAATTTACTATCAAAAATATTAGCAAATGAATTAAGTATAACATAAAACATGTACTATAAATTTATAGATTATTAGCTTTGTCCTTGATTGTGACCACATTGATCGAGCTTCCTGTAAGAATAATAAGAATAATGCAATATTGATTGAAAAGGATTGAAAATGTCATACTCACACAAGTTGCACTTTTTCATTGTAACTTCGAGAATTACATTGTAGTAATTTGAAATAAAGTATTATTATTATTATTATTATTAATATTATTATAAATGCAAAAAAATAATGCTACAGTGTTGATAAACTGCCGTATGTTAGCTCCTAATTAAAATAAATAGTTTTAATTACCCATGATAGAAAATATACATCTTTATCTTTTATTTAAGCCTAACCACAGCCATTAATCTTAATTAGAACGGCTATTGCAGCAGTTTAAAGGTGGAACTCGTCGTAAAACGATGCAAGAATCACAATACTACGATGTAGATAAACTGTCAAAACTTAGCTCCTATTTAAATAAATCTTTTTTATTAGACGTGCTGAAAAATATACGGTACATCTTCATCTTTCATTTAAGTCTAATCACATTATTTATCTTATTAGAACGGCTTCTGCATCCATTAGAACTTGTGGTAAATAGATGTAAAAAGCGCAGTGCTACAATATAAACAAACAGTTGTAGCTTAGTTCCTAATTAAAATAAATTCTTTTAATTACCTTTCTTGGATAACACACACATTCATCTTTTATCTAATGTTAATGACATCTAATTATCTTGATTGCAACGGCTACTGTTGCAATTTAAAAATAGAACTTGTTGTAAAACAATGCAAAAGAGCACAGTGCTACAATGTAGGAATTAAACTGTCGTGGCTTAGGTCCTAATTAAAATCAATCTTTTAAATTCCTTTTTCGAAAATAGACATGTTCATATTTCATCTAAGCCTAATCACATCCATTTATCTTAATTAGAACTGCTACTGCACAGTTTAAAGATGAAACTTGTCATAAACCGACACAAAAGCACAGCGCTTCGATGTAGATAAACTGTCGTAGCTTAGTTTATAATTGAAAAAAATTCTTTTATTTAGCCTTATTTAAAAATATGCATCTTCATCTTTCTCTTATCACGTCTATTTATCTTAATAAGAATCGCTACTGCGGCAGTTTAATGGTGGAACTTCTGGTCAATAGATGTAAAAAGCACAGTGCTACAATAGGGATACACTGTCGTAGCTTAGGTCCTCACTTAAAATAAATCGTTTTAATTACCCTTCTTGGATAATATACACTTTCATATTTCATCTAAGCCTAATCGCATCCATTTAACTGAATTAGAACGGTAAGGGCGAAACAAATACGGTTACTGCGGCAGTTTAAAGATTGAGTTTATCGTAAAACGACGCGAAAAGAACAATGCTACTACGTAGATAAACTGCCGTAGGTTAGCTCCTAATTAAAATAAATCGTTTTAATTACCTTGTTGGCAAATATTAATCTTCCTCGTAGCCTAATCACATCCACAACGTAGATAAACTACCGTATCTTAGCTCTTAATTACAACATGTCGAGTTAAATACCCTTCATCTTCTCCTTTCATTTAAGTCCAATTATGTCAGTGGATCTTAATTAGAACTAACATTGCAGCTGTTTAAAGCTAGGAATTGCAATACACATATGCCCTGTTGTATGTGTATCATACATGTAAATTGGCTAATAGCTGACGAATTTGGGTCAGATGGGTTAATTTTACACAAAAAAACGAATAAAAACATTTCTGAAGGACATTTTATTCTAAATTCGTAACCAGTTTATTTTCAAACGGTTTACAAACTACAAGCAAAACACTGTTTTTTGGTCGCCATTTTTGGACACCATCTTGAATACCACGCTTAAAAAGAGTAATTCGACTTGGCATCAGGTAGATTCGGATTCAGCATGTTCAAGTTGTAAAACCGCCTGGTATCCAAATGTCTCAACATTTGCCATTGAAAGTTATTTTTTGGGTTCTTTCTTCCAGTCTAAAAGGGGTACCAATAGTCTCCTTTCAGCATTGATATTTCGTGAACCATTCAACCGATTGTCAGTTTCTATAGCTTTTCTTAAAAGTAACTGAATTTGCCGTTATCTAGTTCATGAAACTATTGCATCAATCTCATAGTTTAGCCGTTATTTCTAACTAAGTGTCAAAACGTGTGTTAAAAAATCGGTATTTTAGTGTTTGGCGACCCTTTGCCGTGAAACCCTCTGCGTTTTCGGCATTGAAGCATCGGACTTTATAGATAATGCGTCTTAACAGCTTTAAAAAAAGAAAAAGAAAATCGGTCAAACGGTTGCAGAGATATAAGTGCTTATTTCACACATGTCGGGCAGCCATATTGACATCATACCATCACTTCTGATTGCCTACGGGGTTGACACCATGTTGCAAATGGAAGCTACCATGGTTAAGAACAAGATTATCCTACTTATTTGTTTGCTTCACTAAGCTGCATACGGAACCCCCTATGGCAATGCACTAGTATGGTGGACGCACTTGTGCACTGTCGCTGTCCGTGACAGGCAACGAGCTTTCTGACAGTGGCGGCGCTCACCGACTGAGGCACGATGGTTGATCTACCAAGCAGTTGTTTGTGAATCAGTCTACATTCTCTGTTCTGAGAAAGCGCTGTACGGTACTCGCGTTTGCTCTGCAGTATCAGCTGCGAGTATGGTTTCGCAGGTATGGCATTCCCTCCGTCCTCAGGACCGGTTGCTGGCTATAGCTTTGGTCTTTGATCAAAGTCATAATGTTCTCCTAGGTGAGGCACTGGCTGACACGTTTAACGTGCGTTTTGCAAGTGTATATGTCCTTCCTCAAGGAATCTTGTTCTAGCAGTTCCCTCAGCACTCTGTCTCCGACGCTACTGACTCGCCATTTGTTGTTACTGAACTGTAGATGGCAGTGGCAAAGTGTAAGCACAGTAGTGCCACTGGCATTGGCTGTATTTTGTATGGGTTCATGAGCGCTCTTAGCGGTAAGGCTTTGCAGGAATTCTTGGAATTTCTGCAGAGCCTCGTGGATGGTGACGCTGTTCCTTCATTATGGCTGTTCACAATCGTAATGCCGGTGTGCAAGCACAGCAGTCTGCGGACAAGTCCACAGAAGTACAGACCCATAGCTTTGCTATCATGTCAGTGCAAAGTATATGGAAGGATGCTGGTGCAACGTCTGAATTGGCTTCTTGGACACAGTCAGTGCCTCTCGTCTGTTCAGTTTGGCTACAGAGCCAACAGGAGTGCTCAGGATGCTGTTTTATTTTTACTGTCGAGCAGCAGTGAGGTTTAGGCCCTCGGCAGTTCTGTTGTGGCTGTGATTCTTAACATTAGAGCAGCCTATGACATCATTAGCTTAGAGTGGGTTCGCTTTTCTCTAGCTAGCATGGGTGTTGGCTACAGGCTGTCGGATGCCTTGTTGGGAACCAGTGATATTGTCACTCGGATCAACGACTTTTGGTCGTCGCCTGCAACATCCAATTGTGGGCTTCCACAAGGCAGTTTTCCGAGTCCGGTCCTGTTCGCTATGGTCATAAACGATGTTCTCCTTGAAATGCAGCAGAGTAGCAACATTGTCTGGTGCGCTGATGACAGCTCTCTGGTTTGTGGGTAAGGATCTAGTTTCTCTGGTCCCTCATGTTCAAGAAGCTTTGGTTCAAGAAGCTTCTGATTGCTGTCACCAGCTAAGACAGAGCTTGTTGTCTTTATATGACTCTCCAGCTGTTTGAGAGCTTCCTGTGACTGCATGTAAGTGGCTTGCCCTTAACCGCGTCTGCTTGTGTCAAGTACCTGTGCGTCATCTTAGATGGAGGTCTCTCACGGAATTCAGTGGTGCACTTCCTAAAGGAGGAAATTGGTCACAGGATTCCCATCGTGTGCACACTCTCGCGAAGCAAAACTGTGCGGCGCAGAGTCTTGCTGTCAGTTTACGGGGCCTTTATCAGGTCCACTCCTGACTTTCAACTCCCGTTTCTTGTGAATGCACAGAAGCATCTTCGCAGTTTGCAGGTCTGTGTGACTGACTCCCTGCGAGTTGTTACTGGGTGTCTGGCATCTTCCCCTGTTCAGGCCCTATGGGTTGAGACCGGAGATCCCCCACTCCACCTCCGTGCTGATGAGCTATTGGTTGCCCAGTGTTTGCAAAAGTTAGGTAGAGGCCATCTTGACTCAGTTGGAAAGATCCTTGTGGATTACTGTCTGCTAAGTGACAGGTCACACAATACCTTGGAGCAGCGGGCAATGGAGTCTCTCTTTTGCAGAGTCCTGGTATTCAGCCTCTGCTTAATGTTGGGATTGTTTGTCCAATTGCCCTTGGCACTGGTGTCCTCTGACACTGTATTTGATCAGCACTTCTCTGGCTGTTATGTTTATTGTGATGCATTCCTTCACAGGGACAAGAAAGCAGGCAGCGTTGGTGTCTTTGTTCCGGCTTTTATGCTAGTGTCTCTAGGTCACTCCGGAATGTCTCGTCAAGTTTTGTGTGTGAACTTGCAGCTATTTCTGTACACTAGATTTCTGCCTCCGACTTGTGTCTACCATCTTTCACAGTTTGGACTAACTTGATGTCTTGCGTGAAAGTTTTACAGGGGTCCCTTTCGTCTATGAAGGTTTCTGATCCTGTAATTTTCTCTGTTTTCTGGAAGTTGTGGATAGCATGACAGGCGGCATTTGTTGCCCTTGTGTGGGTTCCTGCGCACTGTGAACAATTAGGGAACAAGTGGGTTGATGCAGCTGCAAATACAGTTGACAGTTGCGACCGACTAGAGTTAGTACTGTCAGCACGAGCCCATTGTTCTGCTCTCCGCTCCTGGGTCTTGCACTCCTGGAATGAGGAGTGAGAGTCGGTGGAATCAGGCTGGTTTCTGTTTGAGCTTCATCCCGTATGTTCCTTTTGGTCAGCTGTTGACAGGCTCCCATATTGGATGGCGAATTTGCTGTCTCGTCTTCACCTTGGCTGTACCCTTCTCTCAGAGCGTAGACGTCGGCTAGACTGGAGCGAGTCACCACTTTGTACTGTGTTTGGAGTCGCTAACTCTGTCTCCCACTTCTTCTTGTTCTGTTCACGATACACAGTGCAGCGTGAACGGCTGTGTGTCTGGACAACAGTTGACGATCCTCTTCGTGCCTTCTAAATGTCTCTCGTTGCATGCACTCTGACTTCGTCATGCTTCGTGCTGTAGCATCTTTTTGCAAGTCAACAGGCTTTCAGTTGTAGGTGGAGTTACTCATTATGTCTTCAGTATTTCAGCGCTCCAGCTGTGCATGTTGCAAGTGCGAAAAGTGATTTGACGTTTCTGTAGTTTCTTTAGATTCTTGTACGTAGAGAAGTGAAGAGTTTTAGTAGAGATTGTAACACGTCACTCTGTAAGTTACCTTGTGTCATAGCCCATGGCTACTGGCTCAGTCTCTGAGTTAATAAATTATCTCTCTCTCACAAAATTGAGGTGTTGTATGGTAACATTTTTACTTTTTGTTGTTGCTGTAGTACTTTGTTTGTTTAGTTGTGGTAGGTCAGACGACCATCTAGGTAATAGCTCTAAATAAATTGAATTGAATTGGCTCACAAAAACAACAAATCTCGCTAAGAGACAGGGACTTTTTCATTGCAAGAAGAGTTGAAAACAAAATGCAGATCGTGAGCTCAGGGTCCAATCAAGTCGGGGAAAAAAGGAATTTTATTTTTAAGAAGTATGTCTTGGTAATGCGCCAAGTTCTCTGGTTAAGCTAGACACGTGCTAGTGTGTCGCTACTAAGTACATGACCGGCCAGTTGTGACTAAGTGAGCAATTCCTTCTTGATTGTGTAGATTAATATTAACCTCGAGAGGAGCAACTGAAAGGGGATGCGCTGATGGAGTGTGCGAAGCGAACGAAAATCGGCGTTTGTTAGCTAGTGTGTGTAAAAATAGAATTGAAGAAACTTCAAGCATGTAAGCATGGATGTACCATAAACCAAACCGTGTCAATTTGGCTGATGTAATGGCTAATTGGGCAACGACAAATGTATAAATTATCAATGCAAAAATGTATAAGCGTAAAGTTCCTGCAAAAAAAAAGGTAGATAAATAGATAAGACGGTGTGATATTTTGTACATTCCTAATCCTATAACCAAAACCAAAACTCGTATGAGAGAAGCCACCAAGTTGCAAAAAG
>JAHWFP010020977.1:0-22547 GCA_023313725.1 Lithobius niger | reverse complement strand
TACATAAAGTTTAAATTAAAAAAAAATAATTAAATCAAGATTAAAAAAAATTGATTGGATAATTCATTAAGTCTGTTTCTGAAGTAAGCTGAAACAAAACAAAACCGTTTGTCGTATATCTCTTGAAATTGATATGGGGGTGGGGGGGGGAGGGGTTATGGAGTTCGCATAATATGCTAACTTACTTGCTTCTTAGTAAACGATAATAATATTAATAATTATTGTTTATTACGTGGACAAGTATAATCCACGAAGTCTATGTGGAACGAGATATGCGCACACCAGTACTTATAATTCAAAGTCATTTATATATTGAATACGTTATAAATACATTTGAATTTAAAAAATGAATGCTTAAAAATATGAATAGGCTTACAAGTATAACATAATAAATAAAATGAGTAAAATTACAAAACAAAAATGAATAATGGTCAATAGAATATTTACAATTACAGTATGCGATTATATAGAGTTTGTTCACATATTCTTAGTTATTAAAAAGAAACGTTCAAAATCCAATCCCAGGACTTAGAAAAAAGTGGTCCTATTCCCAAAAAAACTGAAAAACTTAACTTTCCTTTGGTGTAGTCATGATGCTCAGAAAGAGTTCACAATTTCAAAAGCATAATATTTTGGGGCTCTGAAATGGATTTTGAACTTTGTATGCTGACCAAGTAAAACTTTTTTTTCAGATCAAAATTCGGATACAAATTGGGCAGAAAATTCATGAAAATCTATCACAAATTGTTAGAAACCAATTGTCAGAAACCAAGCGTTCGGTGGAAGTTCTCAGGACAGCATGCTTCTCGAAAGGGCAGCTTCGGGACTGCATTGAGCCTCATTTACTTCCACCAGCATAAACAATATAATAGAAGTGATCATTAGAAGGGAGGGGGGGGGCATTACCTTTCGTGGTTGGTGGAGGATTTCGGACACATGATGGCTGAGCGTTTATTACATAGTGTCTGCTCAAATTTTATGAAACTTGATTTGATCGAACGTGGACATATAAGTGAGCTACCGTATACCTAACCAGTGTTACAAACCGTGAATCTAACACCACCCGTGCATAGCACAAGCTTCAGCTAGTTCGCAATACAAGTCTTATTTTGCTAATTCCTGAATACTTCCCCAAATAAATTTTTACATTTGTCAGCATGAACTCTAATTCTTGACAACAACAAAATATCCGCTTCACCCACTACACTAGCAATGACGTCATCACGCTCCGGGATGACGTCATTGCTAGTGTAGTGGGTGAAGCGGATATTTTGTTGTTGTCAAGAATTAGAGTTCATGCTGACAAATGTAAAAATTTATTTGGGGAAGTATTCAGGAATTATCAAAATAAGACTTACATCATTCTTAGATGAAGAAGACCCTCTTCCCTTGTTCTTTCTTTCTCCCACATTCCAAAAGGCTGGTGAACCCACTTAGAGACTGTCTACCGACTATTTTCTTTCTGAGGAGGGGCTGAAAACTGTGGTTCCTCCTTCTGCTTGGGACTGAGAGAAGGAGCAATCTTCAATATCTCTTTGCAGAACAGAGTGCTGGCTTTGTAAATTGCTGGGTACGAAGGTTTGAACCTCAGATTCATGTAAATAAGGAACGGAAAGAATGAACAGCATCATGGCGGTGTAACAAGGAGTTGACGACGCCTATGGTTTCCCAATGCAGTGCTTCAGTAAAACAGTGTGCCTTTCCTGAGAGCATCTTCCAACGTCTTTATGGCCTCGTATTTAGGACATGAAAGGTTGGCCGCCGCTTCAAGACACCAGATGCCGCAGTGAACAAAGGTTGGTGCGGGATGCTGCTCTTAACTCCCATTCGTTGAATGTTTTCATTCGTTTCAATGTGTTTATACAAGATGGTGATAGATTAAGGTTCCTTGAGTTTTGAGCCGAAGTCTAAAGGTGCTGAGACGGGCAATAACTTTGCTTCGGTGTGAACTGTGCTTTCCAGGCTCCTTTCCCTTGCACAGTGAAGAAAAGGTTTTGGGATCCAGTTGTGCAGATGGGTATGGTCCATATAATTTAGGAAGTCTGCCGTCACCTCTTAATAGCCCTCCATGTCGAAGAAGCATGCAAACCACGAGAGCATGTTCACAAAGTTGCTTCTGAGAGGGTGGACTAGGTAGCATCAAGCTGAAGGACTCTGTAAGACTGCAACACACAAGAGTTTAATGCCCCACGAAGGAGACAGAGATTTTTTCTTGCGGGAAGAACCTGAGGGATCCAAATGGATTTCCGGTGGCTAATATTCCTGAGTAATGACAGAAGGGGGAAGAGGGGGGGTTCTTCAGTGGAAGGTATTGAAGCGGTTTTCCCAACTTTGATTCCACTTCTGACAAGATCGAAGAACGACTCTTGCTGAGCACAAATTCAAGATCGGGAAGCACAGTAAGCCTGTTAGCATAATCCAAATCGTCTTCACTCTTCAGGCTTGTATATCTACAACAAAGTTACAGTAGCAGGCTTAGGAGCTAGGATCTTATTACAAGGGGGATGGTAGCAAGGAAGACACAAGACGGTTCAAAATCCATTTCAGTTGAAAATGCCCCATCTCGATGAACAGTGGCCAATTGTTAGGAGTATTGATCACCACCTATGGCGCTGTCTTTTTCTGAGTTTTCTTGCTAACAAAACAAGTAGAGCGTCGGGATTCGGGAATCGATATAGAGGAACGAGCCACACAATCTCCGGACTTCTTGGATTTCTGTGGGTCCTTGTGTTTATCAATCTTGGCCCAATTTTCCGTGATGAATCTTCAGGAGAAATAGAGGGGCACACTTTGCAAGGCCTGGTGTTGGGGCTACAAGGGTGACACTTCCTGCAAAGACGATGTTTGTCCCTTGGGTAATGAGCAAAGTGCACGCAGTGCTTCTTGGGCTTCTCGTCGTTAGGCCTAACGTCTGTGTGATCAGCTGACAATGACATTTTCTTCAAGAACGGTCCCAGAATACACTTGACACAGGCTTGCACACAGTGTAAAAAGTCCACAGCAAGTCATCCCAAACAACTCAAAAATAAGTAAGTTGTGTGCCCCTAAAGGAATGGGCTGGAAAAACTATCGACGTCTCCCTGCTGGCCGCTATCATTTTAGACCACTCCTATTCAGCTGTTGGTGGCCTCATGCACTACACAAAAAATGGCACGTGAACACTGATGACACCTGGGTCTTGTTCGTCGTGATAAGGCAGGGCTACAGGCTGGATTTCTCAAAACTTGTAATTCTGTTTCGTTTCCCCCTTCCCCCCTCACCCTTGGACCTAGGCTCCTACGAAACCTTCAAAAGAACTGCTGGAAGAAGTTTACAACTTTGTTCCAGTGGAGCAGTGGAGGAATGTCTGGACTCTGAACCCAGACAGTCCAGGCTTTTACAGCTGAATCTTTCTTGTGCCGAAAAGACTCGAAGCCGCTGACTTGTCTTCCATCTGAAGTTTCTAAACGCCTTCATCAAGTGCCCAGACTTCCAAGATGGAGATACTGGCGAGCATCCAGACTTCCTTCCAACAGGGAGAATTCACTGTGTCTGGACATGGAAGCTAAGTACTTGATGTTCTCCTTTACCCGAAAGTATTCCACCTGTTCTGGTTCACCCTGAACAATGAGTTTATTTTTTTCAAGGCTTTCACCTTCGGCCTTTGTATATGGCTCGTGCAGTCTTCACGGCCATAATGAAGCTAATCCTTGCTTTCCTACACTGTGAAGGCCACACCCGGAAGCAGAATATTTATTCGGCCAGTCTGCAACAAGCTTTTTACAAACAAAAAAGGGTCTGTGGTCTGCAGGTAGAGGATTAAGGTGGAATTTTGCATTGTGCAAAATTTTCGATTAGGCCTATTTGGTTTCATGAATAAGTTTCTTGCAAGAACTTATTTCACGGTTCTTTGTTGGTTGTTTTTTTGCTAAACAACTCGAGAACGACCCAACCAAAGAGCACCATTCAAAAGTCCTCGAAAATACGGTTTAAGTGGTGTATTGGTGTTAATTTTTGGCGAAATTATCGCAAAAAGAAGATCACGAAAGAAAAACTCAAGATAAATCGTACTGCAACACAGCCAACCGTACTGCGATGTAGTGTCACCCGTCGCTCTAATTCTACCACAAGCAGGCTACAGAACACCCGATTATCTCGACGACTGGCTCCAACGAAACTGTTCGGATTTAGCTGTGGTAGAGCACCTCAGAAAGACAATGGCCCTGTTGACTTCCCTAGGATTTGGAATACATGTGACAAAGTCATGTATTTATTTGAAGTTTGAGTAAAAATTTTCTAGTTTTGAAAGTTAAGATTGGAGCTAGCGAAGATCTTCATCTTTTGAGTGCCATCTTCGACCTTCACAGGTTTACAATTATGCCATCACTAGAGGGTAAGGCTGTGCCGATGCCACTTTCCCCGATACCCGTTTGATACCGGTACCCGTTTACCTGATTCCGATGCCAGTACCGGTACTTTTGGTCATGTGCAGACAATGTGCCGATGCTGTTACCATGCCGGTGCCAATGCCAAACTATAACTTAATAGTCAACACAGTGTTGATACGTAACACTTTTACAAAGGTATTGTTCGCTAAACACTTTATTGCTCAACGAGATCATGTAAACATTTTTGTGTTAAGTAAATATTTTATACTTATAGGCCTAATCCTTTACTGACTTAGTTGCAGGCTAATTTTTAGTAGCGTTGGAAACAATGTGCCATATCATTAATGTGCAAAAATGCCGATTCTAGAAAAAAACAAGCTGATTCCAGTACTTTTTCCGGTACTTGTATACCCGGTGCTGGTCCGATACCAGTTCCAGTGGTACCTGCTGCCAGTGTTGGTACCAGTATTGGTATCTGCACAGCCTTACTAGAGAGTATCTCCTGCATCAAAAAGAGAAGTCTCACTTCTGAGAAACAGTAAGTTTGCCATGCTTCAACTATGTAAACTGATAGGGATCCTGGACTTGGCTGTCGACCTGGTACCTTACGGCCGTTAGAGAATCCGGTCTCTAAACTGGTTCAGGAAAAAGGAATGGGTGGACTGCAAGACCCCTGTGATGTGCTTCTCTCAAAGATCTGCTATGGTAATGCAAAACTCTGAACATCTCTTCAGGCGTCCCCTTCATAGATTCTTGTCGCTAGTTTATCTCCCTCTTCTGCACATGGAGCTTGGTCAAAGAAAGAAAAGGGACAACACATCATTGTTCTAGAACTGAGCATTGTTCTTCACTATTCTGTATTTCAAGGACAGGCTGAAGCACAAGCTATACAATTAAACAGGACGGAAAGGTAAATGCGCTCAAGAAGGGTTAAATAAATACAGATGCATGCCTATTTACGTTTCCTTTTGGACTTAAATGTCAGTCTGCCTGAGCGGGTAATTGAACCCACGACCTTTGAAACCAAATGCCGAGGTTCCACCGCTGAGCCATACAGACATGGCGGAGCCAGTCATCAATCAGAATAGAGGGCCATGTCAGCGTGGATCAGCGGTAGGACATCAGCATTTGGTTTCAAAGGTTGTGGGTTCATTCCCTGCTCAGGCAGTCTTGAGTCCCAAAAGGCAATGTAAATAGGTTTGCATTTGTATTTATTTAAACTATACAAGTTCAAACCGACAACATCACGGCAATAGACTACCTTTATCGGAAGGGAGGTGGAAACCACTCCATCCAACTTCATACCCAGATGGACCTGATTTTCAACCTCGTTCAGACTCTGAACATCAGGATGACATCCCTGTACATGCCGGGATATCGAAACATCTTGGCAAACGAACTATCTCTGAGCAAGAAAGTACCCAACACGGGGCTGTCCCTCCGGGAAAAGTATGCAAAGCAAATTTTTGCTTTGTGGTGGACTCTTTTTGAATCTTATCTTTCATTTTATTCGTCAGCAATCGATTACTTTAATGAAAGTTTGATTTGCGAGGCACAGCAGTAAAGACATAACACGTGCACCAATAATGACGAAAACCGAAGAACAACGTGCATTTAATTGTTTATATGGAATTTTGATGAGATTAATTCCATATGTTGTGTATTATGTAAGTGGGATACTACTAGTTCATAAAAAACAGCAAACATTTTTAAAATTGCAGATGAAAATAAACATTACCTACTTTTCTTAACAGCAGTTTTCCCTGTTGGTGCTCTTATCCCCTAGAAGTTGTCTTCCTGCCGTACTCGTTGCCCCCTATAACTGCGCATGCGTGGGCGCAGGCCTCCTATATAAGCGGTCCGCTTGAGATCCCGTCTCATCGTTCTTCCTAGGGGACCGCCGCGTGTGGTTGCTGCTGAGTTCTCCTGTCTTCTAATCCTTCGTCCCCGGACTGCTTTGGAAATCATTGACGGTCCGCCTTGTACCTTGCTGTTTGTGAAGTCTCCAGTGGTTGTGTCCACGGCCGATTCCTCTTCAGAAACAGAGACAATGGGCCTGGCCCGCCAGCTTCTCCTGGTTCATCATCGCCTGACGGTCCGCTTGTCTGTTCCAGTCCGCCTCTGATTCTGGGTGTCCGCCGCCCGTCGGCCGCGCCTCCCATTCCTCAGGCCGCTGCCTGGATTGCTTAGATGTGGTTCTGTTTTCCCTTCCAGCGACGCAACTCTGTGTCCTGTTACTTTACAGTGCTGCCTTTTGTTGGACTGGTATACGGACCCTTTACATTTCATGATACGGATGCCAAGGCTCGGACTGGGCCCAAGCACCCGGCCTGGTGCGTTTGCAGACCGCATTCCGTGGTCCGCCTGCCTTCTTGACAACACCTTTGGTTGCCTCGCCTAGTAAGTACGCTGGTTCCTGAAGAGATTGTCGCCTGGGCTCTTCACTCGAGCCTCTTGGCCCAACTTTTCAATACCACTTGTGCTTGCATGCCGGGACTCGAACCGGGCCTCAACGCCCAGCCCGGATTCTTTTGCGGACTCGAACCTGCTGTCTTAAGCTTTCTTACGATATTACTATTTTCATCATATGCTTCCTTACCTATTCCTGTAGTCTCATGCACTTTGACGCCTGGGGCATGGGACCGGGCCCGGCTGGGTCCGGGGCCCTTAGTGGACCACAATCCTCTTTTTCCTTGTCCTCACTAACACTGCAGTTCCTTTCAGTTGCTGTCCTTTCTACGGATTTTCGTCCGTGCGTCTGGTGCCCGGGGATCAGGATTGGGCCCCAACACCCTGGCCCTGATCCTTTCAGTGGACCACAGGTATCTGTTCACCTATCTTCTACGATGCCTCATATATCCTGCATTATTTGGGACAACCATTGCGCTCGAACACACGAGCACCGGGTCGTAAGCTACATTACCTGAAAAACTACCTGCAGGAAAGCTCCGTAGTGGGACTGAAGTTAGAAGTTCGCCTGCACTTTGGCTAAATGTTAGGTAACGGCCGTCATATTATTTTGTCCACTTTGAATGGAACATGCTTTTTGGTATAAGTGTTCCGCAATGAGACATTTATTTTTAATATACAATCGTTAAATGTTTTTGCAATTTATTGACATATATTTTTTGTGCACATTTTTAGAGAAAGCTGAACTTGAAAAGAGTCAAATGCACAGAGAACACGAAAGAAATCTACGAGAGTTGCACCAGGAATTACGAGAAAAAGAATGTACTTTAGAAAAGATGGACGAAGAAAAAAAAGTAAGTATGTTTGTTTATTACGAAACTTCAGTTATCGTGTTGCGAGTCGCCAAAGCAGATGACCGAAATAGGAGTAATTAAACCTTATTTATTTCTCGCAATATTATAACACTCGCCCCGTAACTTACAAAACTATGGTACAGAGGAAAGCCAACACAAACTATAACTTAACGGAAGCAAGCACTGTAACGGAGTAGACAGTCAGCGCTTAAATTAAGAACTTTTAAGTCAGTCTGTAAGAATTATTTGGTATAATCTTAAACAGGTTAAATTTGTTTCCAGTAATTCATTTTTAAGTTGCCGAGGTAACTGTGGTTTACCAAACACTTAACCATACAGCAGGCCCCAGCAATTGAAGGCCCCAGAAATTGAAACGGCCATCTTGGAAGCAATACAAATCAGTTCTGAAAGTTTTCATCTTTCCATCATAACGGGCTGCCAATTTCGATGTATTCCCATCTACTGGCCTCGAAATTAAGGCCTTTTTGGTATGTGGTTTCAAACCGAAACCTCGTAACTGAAACACGGATTATTTCATCTCGTCAGCAGAGTCAACAATGTAAAAATGTCACATCTCTTAGTTTGAAAATTTGAGGGACCATGATTATCTGTTTATGCTTAGAATTTAAATTGAATAAACTGTTCGTTTTGTTACTGTGAAAGTTTTCGTCAAATTCAGTGTTATAATTCGGAGAATTAAAATATTTACCGCTCATTTTCACAAACAAGACAGTGTCTACTTCTTGCAAATTTTCAATGGCTGACTGCCATCTGACTGGATTTTCAATGGCTGACTGGATTAGAAAGCAGACGACGACGATGTAGTGATGTAGTGAACACAAGAAAACTTTTGTCGTGATGCCTGAGGAAGATGGCAGTCAGCCATTGAAAATTTGCAAGAAGTAGACACTGTCTTGTTTGTGAAAATGAGCGGTAAATATTTTAATTCTCTGAATTATAACACTGACTTAGAATTTAAAATATATTGGGACTAAGAATATCTTTTTCTTTGAAATCTAAGCACACAAGACTTAAACATAGTCAACAATTATGAATCCTTTAGACAGCCGACATTAGCAAATTACACTCGACCAGGCATGGTCTCCACAGTCGCAATAAGATGTACGCTACATGTTCCGAAATTGTCAACTGTGGTGTCTGAGGGTGCTGCTTTGTAGCCTTTCAATCATGGCCCATGTGAGCGTCTTATACAGTGAAACCTCTTATAACGTTAGTCCATGGGAGTTTGGAAACAGAATGTTATATCGGGTTTATCGTTATAAACAATCACTTTTGCATGCATTGTTGCTTGATGAACCTTAAAAACAGCATTGTTATAACAGGTTTATTGTTGTAAGAGATATTGTTATAATGGGGTTTAACTGTATAAGAACTTGTAAGATCCTTTAGGTTCTTAAAGACGTCCTGCAAGATCTTGTAGGATGCTGCAAGATCCTGTAGAATTCTGCAGGATCCTGCAAGACGTCCTCCAAGATCTGCACCAAGATACTACAGGGTCTTGCATAAGATCAGGTACAAGATCCTGCAGAATCCTGCAGGATCCTACAGGATCTTGTACCAAGATCTTACATGATCCTACAGGATCTTACAAGTTTTGTTCTTCCTGTAAGAACTTAAAGGATCTTGGAAGATCCTAAAGGATCTTGTATAGACTTTCACATGGGGGTCTACCATGCTAACATATTCTTGGATTCAGGAGGTGAGACATGCGATTTCTATCCCAGTTGGTGTTGACCGAAGAAGCCATCTCCTTCCCGTTTCAAGGACATTTCAGCACTGTAGCATGCAGAGTTATAGTTTGCCTGGAGTAATCGTAGCACGGAGTGGTATTTTTTGCAGTTACAGTAGAACCTCGATTAACCGGATCCCGATTATCTGAACACCCTGATTATCCGAACTTCCATTCTGACAAAATATTCAGAAATTTGCCATTTTTTAGAGACGGAATAAGCATTGACTTTGCTTAATTTATGTTCCTGGAGTTGCTTCGTGCAAAATTTTCTTTTCAGTAGTCTGAAACGATCAAGCATAGTTGACAAACCCTAAAACTGAGTAAAGAATAGTTTTCCTTTTTTATTTTGCTTGTAAATTGGATTATCTGACTGCAAAAACCAGCAAGCGGCGACTACTGTGGCTTCCAAAAGACATTAGAAAGAAGAAAACACTTTACCACAATACCATGAAAAACAGAAATCCACTTAAATTTTCAGTGAATAAAACGTTTACCATCCTCAGAAGAACACATCAACAAAAACTACGAACTATATGTCGAAGCTGTTCGAAAGCGTGTCCACAGGCAACCGGCAAACTGGAACGCGCTCTACCACTGATCTTCACTTTTCACATGTAGACCTAACTCGGCACCTCATTGCCTGTCAAATGTAGTGCTAAGTGCAGGGTGCACAATCCTTTCAATGTTGTTAAAGGCAGGGTTGGGAATATTCATCAATGGTACCATTTTTCTTTGAAAATGCTTGATAGCCATTGGCTCAAGGGGCCTTAGATGTGAATCTTGGAGGGAATTGGACTTTCCCTCCACTGATAACACTGATAACTTGGGAAGACACCACAGTGTTGCTAAAGTTCAATTCATTCAAGATTCACATCTAAGGGCCCTTGAGTCCATGGCTATCAAGCATTTCCAAAGAAAAATGCTACCATTGATGAATATTACCAACCCTGCCTTTAAAAACATTGAAAGGATTGTGCACCCTGCACTCAGCACCACATTTGGCAGGCAATGGGGTGCCGAGTTAGGTCTAGATGTGTAAAGTAAAGATCAGTGGTAGAGCGTGTTCCAGTTTGCCGGTTGCCTGTGGACATCGAATAGCTTTGACATGTAGTTCTAGTTTTAGTTGATGTGTTCTTCTGAGGATGGTGAACGTTTTATTCACCGACATTCAAGTGAACTTCTGTTTTCCATGGTATTGTGATAAAGTCTTTTCTTCTTTCTAATGTCTTTTGGATTACCTGAAATTTTGATTATCCAAACACTCTTCGGTCCCAATTAGTTCGGATAATCGAGGGTCTACAGTATTTATTAAATTAAATTTAACCTACACAGTGTATTTTTAACATGGGTTAACCCAGAAATAGTTACGACCAGTTGTTGGATATTTGGCCGCATGGGGGTGCCACCCAGAACGAGAGATGGAACATGTAATATTATGATGGACACGCCGTTGAGCCTTATGGCCTCCCTTATGTCGCTCCTGATTCTAATCTTTAATGCTGGAAATTAATGTGCAACTAAAGCACTTTAAAATGACTTTAAAAATGACGTATTACAGCCCACCCTCGTCGCCAACTGTGATATCCTAGGCGGGGACACACCTAAGCCCAGCGTGGGCACCAATGGTAATAAAACACACGGACTACCAGAGTGTAGGCTACAGCTGATAAGACAGCGAACTTCCTGTTTACTTCTCTTTAAATACACTTGTAACAGGAAGTCATGTGATGCAACTTAATACTATATACAATTATGGAATAGCCTATTAGTAGTTAAAGGGATATCTTGGTAGGGTTGACAAATTGACATGAAATTGATGGCTGCCATTGTGGAGCACACAAGTGACGACTCTACAATGCGTGTCACGTCTTTGTAATTATGGTTGAAGACGATTGGTGGACAAATTGAACTCTTACGCCAACTGTGTGAACCTTCAGTGTTTGCTATTCGATATAAAGCTCCACCATTACGTACAACTAACCTCTTTGTCGTTAATTGCAGGAAAAAGATGAGGAATTTAGGAAGAGTTTAGAGCAGCTGCAAGCGCAGATCACTTCAATGCAGCATCAACACAGTGAAGAAATGCAAAACACAAAAAGTGAATGGAAACGAATTTTACAGAAGCAAGTAGAAGAGCAAACTAAGCAACATAATGAAGAAATAAAAGGATTAACTAATGAATTCCAGCGCGAACGGCGGGTGAGTTTCTTCTCTGATAGTTTGAAGAAATTTGAAAACAAATACTGGTAGGTGGATGCCACAATTCAATGACATTGAAGGCCTTCTGTAGTGACCACCGTACTCGTGTTTCTTTACATGAAAGAGACTTTTAAGGTTCTCAGATATGTGGAGAAAGGTAATATAATTGTTCGTATTTATTCTTTTTTCAAACGGTTCCATGCTGCTGAGAGCAAATTTTCGACAAATAATAAACAAAAATTGTCCTTAGTATTGTTGTAGAGGTCACAGCATGTTTGTCTTGGGCACTTGTGAACGATAGTTGCTGGGCTTTGTTTACATTTTGTTGTTGCGCCACGGATGCATTTGAATTGCCTGCTTCTCCCATTGTTCTTTACAAGGTTTGCTAGATGGAATGTTCGGCGCGCATGCCCCGTCCGTTCCAGGGATGATTTGCTAAAAATGGGTGAATGAGTTGTAGCGTTGGATTGGAAGAAGGCTGCATGTTCATGAGTTTTTTGTTTTTCTGCTCAAAATGTTTATGGAGATGGACTCCAGATCCCGCAGGTGTGGGCCTCTGGGGAAGTTGGTGTGTACGAGTGTGCCTCTTTTGTTCCAGGCTATCTGGTGTTTAGATTCGGGCGAAGTGCTAGCTCGTTAATGTCGTCATTGGTATTGTTTTTGATTTGGTGATGTGGTTTAGAATTCTGGTGAGGACTCCACGCCAGGTCTCTCCCACATATGTTGCTTCGCACCCATTGCATGGCATAAGGTAGACCTCATATTTTGTCGGTGAGCCGCCCTTGACGGGGTTCTGCCAGGTCTGGTTTGCAGGGGAATCTTGAGCCTTCACCGGCTACTCACGGTCCATCATGTGTTCATGTGTAAACCTCTCACTTTCCCCTAATTATCGGAAAAGTGGTGGGTTTCCAGTATGTAAGCTAAACAGCTTACACCGGCCGATTAATTATTAAGAGCAACAAATATCGCACAATATCACAACAATGGCAAGCAAAAGAAGGGAGAACACACAAGTTGTTTCTAGTTTAATTAAACTTGATTTATTCAAAGTCAAAGTGCAGGGTTAGGGTTTAGATCGGTTCCCTCTTATCCCTACGTTAAGCACTCTTAGCTAAAGCTATTGCTATTCACTAGGGCGTCCTTGCCAAAGTTAGGCCTGGATCTTAGTCAAAATGAGCTAGGCTAACTTTCTTAAGTTCAGTATGAATTAAATTCTTAAATCAGAGTTCTACTTAGCTTATAACTGTTGTCAGGTCCAATAGTCGGGAGCTCAGTGACGTGCGACCTCTCTGTATTAGAGTCGAACTGGGGTGAGAGAGCTGCTTTAGCAGGTGGGCCTTTATATACCCCAGCAGCTAACAGTTCCAATAGTAAGGTAGAGCTGAACAAGTCGGGACTCGAACCCGGACTAGTTCTGATATTAGCAATGCGGTAATGCTCTGATCTATAAGAAGTATCTGGATAGCTGATATTTGGCAGCTTGCCGTGATGTGCAAGGTTGACCCTGAACTTAGCTAAGCTGGGATGCTTAGTGAATCTAAGTTATTTATTAATTAATAGCCAAATGAACGTTGTGTAAATACAAGTCGGGTTAAGAGAAGCAAGATCGGTAATCAATAGAGTATCAGTAGATACCGATACTGATTACCGACATATCGGTATAAACTAAAGGATTAAGCCAAATGTAATATATTTACACATGGAATGTCACCATCTTGATGGTGTTCATCGCTATTTCCATCTGCTATGAGACTTAGCGCTTCAATTAAGTGATGAATCTGTCCTGTCCGGGGATTAAAATTTTTGCAGGTCTAGGTACCTATGTATGATAAGATGTAGATTTGGAGTTTGTTTTAATATCTCTAATGTCTGGTCCATTGGCAACCCGGACCATTGCACCGTGACTGAGGTTGTCCCTATTGACCATGCTGCCTACACGCCATTTACCCTTAATCCCCCACCCCCCTTCAGCAAGAGGTTCAGTATCGGTGGTCGCTTATTGACGTGTCCACATTTTTCTTAGTGCGTTGTTTAGGTGTCAAGGCGGAGGTCTTTCAGCTGGACGGATGGGTTTCTTACAGCGAGTTTGGTTTTGACTTTGTCTCTCTTTTAGCTTCCTCTCTTTTAGCTATCGTTTGTCTGGTGGTCTTTCCTTGTTCGTGGGTGCCTTTTTAACAATGAGTAGTTTATTACGGTTTGAAGCATTTTTCAGGAAGGTGGAGAACTGATTTTTGAGCTGGATCTTGTTGCTGTATTTTTTTAAGGTTAGTTAACAAACCTTCACTCGATTTCAAGTAAAGGTTAGTTATTTCAATTTCTGGTAGTGCGCCGTGTTCCACGTCCTCCTGGGATTCATTTTTGTTTCTTCCGGTTTTTTTTTTGTCCTGCTCTGCTTTTTGGCTTGATCTGCTTGAAGTATTTCTTGGTTAAGATAAGCACCGGAGTACCCTAATTTTAGGTGTTTCGAGGTGTGGAGATCGAATGAGTGCTGTGTAATTTTGAAGAATTCATTCTTGGTTATTGACTTCAGGAGTTTGAGTGGATGTCGCGATGAGAAGTAGATCCCTCGCCTTGTGGCATTTGGCTTTTTGTAGGGTTGGAAATGGAGAGTTGTTAATGTTGCGAGTGACTCTTGATGTCAAGGAATCTTAGGGATTTAGACAGTTTGGTCTCATGCTTAAATTGGAGATCTTGGTGCCAAATGTTCAGACTTTGTAGTAGCAGTAATCTCGCTCACTTTTTCCACACTGAAAACTTCGTCCACGAAAAGGGTCCAGAATTTTGGTTTCGGTTGGGAGGTCGTGATGAAAAAAATCGAGTTTCCGCAGTACAATTTTCGTGAGCAGAGGGGAGTAGTAGTACCCCATGGGCGTTCCTTTTTTCTTTCTGTAGAAGTTGTGAAATTGCACGGTAATAGAGGAGAGCACAATTTTGAGGACCTCTTTATCCATGGGAAAAAATTTTGGGAGGGCCACTGCTTTTCCAAGTGCTTCCAGAATGTACCGGTGAGTGAGTCTGGCTGACCACATCAAAAGAAGAAAGTATGTTATCTTTCTCAAGCTCAACTTGTTTTAGGCGTTATATAAAATCATCCGAGTTCTTGAGTTTTTTCTCACCCCACAGATAATTAAGAGTGTATCCATTATGCACCGGTCAACAAGCTTCACAGAGCCATCTTTCACAGCAGTTATAAGGCTTTAAAAAACCCAGAAATCCGGGCAACCATTAAGGCTTAAAACTGTCAAGTAAGGCGGCCCAGTGCAGCTCTTTGATTGGTGCATAACTGAGCTGCTCCAGAAATATCTGTGGGGTGAGAACATGTTCAAGAACTCGGATAATTTTGTGTAATGCCTGAAACAAGTCGAGTTCAAGAAGGATGACATACTTTCTTCTTTTGATGTGGTTAACCTCTTCCAAGCCTCACTCACCGGCACATTCTAGATGCACTTGGGAAAGCGGTGGCCCAAAAACATATCCCTCTAGTGTTTTTTACAAAGATGAAGAGCTCATCTATTTTCTACTCTAGTTTCTCCTCTATTTCCGTGCAATTTGACTACAACTTCTACGACAGAAAAAAGGAACGCCCATGGGGGTCCTCCTGTTCCACCATATGCGTGGAAATTGTAATCCAGTAACTCCATTTTTTTCATCATGACTTCCCAACCGAAACCATAATTCTGGACCCGTTTCGTGGACAACGTCTTCTCTGTGCAGAAAGCTAGCGAGACTGCTGCCATACTACAACTTCTGAACAGCTTGAAAACCAACCACAAGATAGCATGGCATGAAACGAAAGGGTTGATAAAGTCGAATACTACACATGAACCACATTTGTGAGTGCTTGAATGTCTCGCTATTCGAAACCTAAGAGACCAAACTATCTGACTTATGAACATTCAAGAGCCGATGCATCGAAACATTGCCAAAATAACTGCTAGAGAACTGACAACGAGTCTTATTGAGAGATGGAGAAGCTTCTAGCCCACTCCAGCTCAAACGAATGCAGAGAGGGAGCCGCTGTCAAGTGTCAACACAAAATGACAGTTGACTAGAGCAGTGCGAAATTCAATACGTAAGACTCAAAATACTCATGTTCCGCAAGACCCATGAGTTTGATGAAGGCTGAAGACAAAAAGTACTATCCTTATTGTGTGCAGCCAAAAATCTCTTATCAATTTATGTCGGCATTCAGATCAAATCACAGAAACAGAAGCAGCATGTTTCCAAGTATTATTTCAAATTTTATGCGGAAAAGCAGGCATCGTAATATCCAAGTGAGAAAAATTAATGAGCTGGCACTAACACCATGAAACTGTATTATCTAACTTTGGAGACTATCTAGACATGGGCATTACCTCGGCAATTTACGGGAGTGTAGAATACACAATATTACACAGTAACAGTATTTTAAGACGAATGTGATAGGACCAAACATGTTCATCGTAAAGTCTCTCTTTGTTCGTCGAAAATTTACGCTATTTTACATCTTAGCACCGTACTTTGAAAAATCATGTTACTGTACGATATTACGAATTCCTTATTTCAAAGTAATTCACCACACGGCTTTTTGAAATAATGTATAATCGTTTTTGTGCATGTTTTGGTTGCATGTTAACAAATATAATTAAAACTGAGTACCGTAAATTCACGCGTATAACCCGCGGGTTATATGATTTTTTTTTCTTAAAAAATCGGGCCTGTGGGTGCGAGAGTGCTGGTTATACAAGTTTTTGTTGCACGCTAAAACAAAAAAGGGCCCATTTCGTAATAAGCCCAAACGTTCACGTACTCATGCTGCAGTGACACAAATCACGTGAATATCGAGCTGAAAATAGTAATTTACCCACTTTTTTGCCATGCATCTCTTCTAATAATTAATGAAAACTCTCGGCGCTTGTTTCAAGATTTCAGTTGTTTTAATTGTTAATGTAGAAATTTGAAACCAATTTGTAATTAATAACAGTTTCGTTGTACGTTCGAGCATCGTGTGGTTGATCGCTTACTCAGTGCTGGTCAATTTCCTGTTCCTGCACAAAGAAAAGAGAGCTTGGTGCGCCTAACCGATAAGCTGCTTTAGCGTGCGATAGATATTGAACAGCCTTGTTCTGCTGGTCATTTACAGTACCAATCGTTAAACGTGCTAAACGTTATTCAGTATAAAGGTAGTATACAGTACAAAAAGACAAAATAGATTTTATTGTACCTTGGATAACAAGATATTAAACGCGTTGGAAGGCCAACAGCGTGGAATTGCGGTATGAACTAGTGAGGTCGTTCATACTTGTAGATTACTTGCGGGTTATACGTAAATTTTTTTAAACAACTGCCTTATTTTTTAGTGGTGCGGGTTATGTGGGAGGCGGTTTATACGCGTGAAATTACGTTATGTTGAAACGACATAATTTGTTAATGGAAATTGGAAAGGGATGGCGATTAACAACTGCTAAAAATGATACTTTTGCAAAACTACATTTCTCAGACATTCCATACCGTAAGGTGCTGTCTTATAGTATTTTTACGTTTCTCAGTTTTAAGGATTGTGATTTGTTTTTGTTTTAGACACTGGAAGAACAAAATAGGCTAACATTAGCTGCTGTGGAAAGTAGTAATGAAACGAACGAATTACTACGAATGCAAGTTGTATCACAAAGTAACCAGATAGATGAAATCAAGAAACTCCACAAGTATGTTCCCGTAAATGTAGTTTTTACTGCTAGCCTAAAATACTTACCTGTATTTTATATATGCTTTCCAGTTTTGGAAATGCTACCCGTCCCAAACATGAAATTTCTACTCTCCTGGTCCTTGCAATGGCACTCCCCGGGGCTCATGACCACCGCTAGGCGGCGCCCCATTCCCGCTCATTATCACAGTTTGTTTTGGGACGCGACTGAGACAGTCGCTACTACTCTATTCTCTCATCATGAGAAAGCCTACAAGATATACGAAATGTGCTTCTTACCCGGATTATGGGAAACAAAAGTGTGGAAGAAGATGAATCAATTGGAAACACAAGCTTGGTGTCGCCGATGCAGAGTTTGTGACTTTTCAATTTAGAAGTGTGCCGAAGTGGGCTGGTGACCGGCGGCCCAGTCCGGGACAATGGCGGGCTGGTGACCGGCGGACAGTCCGCCGGGTCAATGGCGGACGGGTGGCGAATTGGCTATTGTTTTCCATCCAAGAGAAGTGTGCCACCATGGAGGTTGTGATGAGCAGTTTGTAGACACGACCGACTTCGTGTTTATTAACGGCATTTCGTTCAGTGTGTGGGTCGATGGAATCGTGATGTGTGACGCTTACAGTGTGCGTCGGCCGTTCGTGAACACGAACGGCCGATCAGACAGACAGTGGAGCGTTAATTTTGTGTGACGAAACCGCGATGTGTCTGTGCGTGGGAAAGTAGTTTTCTTATTTTAACTATTTTCTGGTAGCTTATTATCTCTGTATGACACGGGCCGATCGATTTATTAGTTATTTTTTTTTTATTTGTGAAACAAACAGCCGGTTTCCAATGGAATGTGGCTGGAGCCAAGTACAAAAAAAAAAAAAAAAAAAAAAAAATTCAACATTATTGGATCCATGCCATATAATATGGACACAGGCAAAGCGTCGGGCCCGGACCAGACGGTTAGGTTATGAGTGTGGTGTTTCCGAAAGCTTCACGGGAATGGCTGCCTTCGTGAAAGGGATGCACGGTTTGGGGGACGTGCTTAGTTGCAGCACCTCCTACCTCTCGGGCCTTTCCACTCCAGTCGGGAATGACTTGCAGTTGGCCAGTCAGTATTACATCTACATGTGCTCACAGATTATCATGTGTGTATTCTCTAGAATGGCAGGTTGTGCTACCTGTCCATGTTCCCAAGTGAAAGTTGGGACAAGTCGGTCAGCTTTATCGGTTTGTAATAGTTGTACCGATAAAGTGGTGTATATTGTTGTACGGTGACGTCCGGGGTAGGTATGATTAGGGCATGCAGGCCCTCACCACGACGTCCAGGTAAGAGGGGGGGGGGATGGCAACCCCACCCCAGCCCTCTATTTTGACCATAGTGTGTTACAGTAAGAGTCTAGTGTATGGTTGGTTACGAGTATTGTTTCCAAATTGGTTTATCATTGAAACATTGCTAGTTGTGTTTGATGGTTGGTGTTAGTCTAACACCTTGGGAAATGTGACAGTGATTCGAGGGCTGGCCTGATGCGCAGTACCCTTGAATCACAATACGACAGGGATGGAGAGATGGTAGATGCTCTCAAACTTGCTTGTTACTGTTCTTGGTGTGTTGTTGTAGAAGTTAAGTCGTAGTCACATTATCGCTGCTCTCCCAGTCTTTTCTGCGCGAGGGCAGTTGATGGATCCCATAGCGCCAAAAAATCATCAACCACTGGTATATCCAGGCGGTAGTTGATTACATCCCGAGCGCTAGACGAAATGGCACATGTAGCAGTCACAGACCGCTGGTGCACATGGGTGTCGCAGTTTTTAACCGCGGGCACGCCATATCATGCGTGGTATTTTATATATAATGTATTAATTTTGATTGCATGTTAATCTTAAAATTGAGATTAATTTAATCTTCCATTATTAATGTAGTATTGGTAAGACAATCTTGAGTAAGGTTTGAGTCTTGAGTTTTTTGTCAAAGCCTACTAAAGTAACGCTTTGTCATTTCCACACATTCAAGGGAGATAGTTAATTATACACTTTTGTCATACCCCAATGATGAAAGTTATATATTTATAAGCTTCATGTTAAGCTTAGTGGAAGTCAATTAGTTCTCTGCAATTGATAGTCGCTTGGCCACAGCACATGTTCCATGTAACTTGTGTTATGACTGTTGGTGATTCGATGCTTGGAATGTGTGGTGTCGCCAGTCGCATTCACTGCTGTGGATAGTCTTAATTTTAACGAGTAAAATTTGACAATTAAATGGTATGGATTTTGGTTATTCGTGTTGCGGATAAAACTTCCTCCTAAAGGAGTATGTTTTTGGCGATGAATAATTGTTGAACACTGCTAAGTGCTTACCACTTAGTTTCAAGACTTCATTTATTTTATAATAAATGATTTATAATTCACAAAGCGACTTGGTCGGCATTTAATTATTACGGCCCTGGTGGCTGACATGCCTGGTGGCTTACGGCCCTGGTGGCTGACATGCCGAAGACAGTTACACTTTACTTGGTGTCAACCTGGAACTGACATTTCACGGTTTTATTGGAAATATTAGCCTAACGACTCAGAAATTTGGTAATGGGTAAAAATAAGATCTGTGATGTAGCGTAAAGTTTATTTGGGAAGTTCGTTTACGGTGGCTTTTATAGCAGCATTGCCTGTGCATGGGTGAATTGACATGGTATTTACCACTAGGCTACCATTATTGGATGATGGAATTCTGCGGTGTTTTCATGATCGGCGAGGGACATGTTCTAACATTGCCTAGACTTGGTAGGGTGTTTTATGACTACGTGTTTATGAATTCGGGGGAAATGTGATAGTGATTCAAGCATCCATGCTAAGTCTACCGTATCTAGGATACACAAAAAAGTCAGTTATCCGACAAAATGTGTGAAATCGTGTATTTTGTCTGATTTTCACCGCAAAACACGCATTTCATCAGGCATTTTTAGATTCTGTTCAGACAATTTAACAAGCCAAATATTAGACACTTTGTAGATTTTGCTTGTATGGATTCAAGGGATAGCTTGACACGCTGTACCCTTGAATGACAATGCGACAGGATTGGAGAGGGGTTGGCAGCCATGACCATAGCAGTTCGTTTGTTCTGGTGCATTGTAGTTGGAGTTTATCTATACTAGTCGCTGTCACGTTATCGCTGCCTTCCCAGACGAAAGATAAATCTGGGCAAGGTCAGTGGATGGTTCCCTTGAATGACAATGCGACAGGATTGGAGAGGGGTTGGCAGCCATGACTATAGCAGTTCGTTTGTTCTGGTGCATTGTAGTTGGAGTTTATCTATACTAGTCGCTGTCACGTTATCGCTGCCTTCCCAGACGAAAGATACATCTGGGCAAGGTCAGTGGATGGTTCCAGTGGCGGTTATACCCGTGAAGTTACCCAACGGGGGAAAACTTCGCCACATCAGTAGATTTGGAGGACGATGAGATACGTCGGCTCTGGGGGCTGCCTCGTCGACACCAGCTCGGGGAACGGACTGGTGATTCTACAGGACAACGTTACCCCACCGGGCTCACCTAGACAGGACGGCAGTGTGGATACGACAGGGTATGGTGATGACGAGTCATCGCCTATACATAGGAGATGACATTGGGCACGATCCTAACAGTGTGGTTTTGGGGCCTGCCCCACAAATCTCCGACCAGGTATCGATGGGGACCGGCTGGACCAAGTCCGGACTGGAATCCTTAGCTTTCAGTAGTGGCCAGGAGGGAGACAAGAACGGACAGGAATGCCCGGACTCGATCGTATCCCAGTCGTGGTCTAAGGCATGGAGCAGCGGACAGCCGATGTCGGTCTGCACACAGTCCGGGTCTCGGCTAACTTCGCAGTCCGGGTCAAAGCCGAGTGCGGACGATCCCAGCTCAACCTTGCAACCGCACATTTCGTGGGGCTTGCTAGTATCGTGGGACAGCCAGTGGGCAACTATTGGTGGCCAAGGGGCGGGGTCATTCGTTTACAACTGGCAGAACTATGGACACTGAAGTCGGCGGACCAGGTCGACTTCCCTTACCAGCATCTGGGTAGCACACTCCACCCAAACCTTACGCCCCACACCATCACGCCGGCAGGTTGTGAAAAGTGAGCGTGTTAAAGGAGGATCATCCAAGGGAGTCTCCAACGTGGTGGGGGAGTGTCACCGCGACTCTTCCTTACAGATCTAGGAAGGAATGTGGAGAGGGTAGTTGGAGTGGTGCAGTGTTAAGACGGTTAGTGCATCACAACCTTAACCATGGGAACTTGACGCGGTGTTAGTTCTCTATTTGACCAGGGTTTGACACCATGTGCTATCAAGGGTGCAGGGCTGCCATCTATTCAGGGTTGGCAGTCGGGGGGAAGCAAGGAGACATATGTAAGCACAGTGTTGTCGCGAGTTACCCAGTCCTTCGGTGTACTATGCCCTATAGGGCGAATACTGTGCCCTTAGGGGGACCCTCCATGCATTCTGCATATTCTGGTCTCCCCCCCCCCCTCCCCTGTTTGAGCGGTGGCACGATGCCTTCCCCAGAAACCTCACTTTTACCCTTGAGACAGATGAGACACCGACGACAGTTGTGGTGTCAACTTTAACCCCTTCATTGGAACCAGGATTCTCGGATAGGTTCTCTGCCCCCCCCCCGAGCGGTGAGGGCCTTCCTCACTTGACCCGAAAGGTTATGTGAGGAAACTGAAGCTGTAGGGATTTCGTACCGTGGAGATAGGCCACGAGTCCCGCTGTTTGTAAAGCTCACGAAGGATGGTGGGTACTTTACGCGCGACCCTGCATCACCAGGGCTCTAAGGTAGAGCGATAGGCAGAGCTTTCACAGGAGCACGTCGCTCGGACACTCCTGCCAGGGGGTGGTGTTACATGCACGGGGTTCATACCAGGGTAACATCTTGGGCGCTAACAGCTGGAACGCCGTTGGAGGAAAATATCGAAACTGGTCGCTGGAGGAACCGCAATACCTTCATCGCCCACCATCTACAGCGTGTGGGAACCCCCTCATCAGGTGACAGAGGGTATCAATTCACCGCGGCAGGTAAAGTAGTGAAGTATTAAGGTAAGGGTTGTAGGTTATCTACCGGACCTGAAGGGTCTACAGTTGCTTACTGCGTTCACACATGTTTCACTTTGTGTGATTTCGGTAGGATGGTCTTGCAAAGGCGTGGGTTCGACGCCACCTATTTAGGTAGGACAAAGTCAGCATATATAAAATACAGGTAAGTATTTTAGGCTAGCAGTAAAAACGGGGTTTTACCCCTAAAAATAGTTTTTACTTAGCCTAAAAT
>JAHWFP010020971.1:28807-39702 GCA_023313725.1 Lithobius niger | reverse complement strand
GATGGAATCCTCAGCACAAAGAATTTATCGTTTTCCCATGAGGAAATTCTCACATTGTCCATTGATGAACAAAAGTTATTGGATTTAGGATTTTTGTCTGAACAGGCTGCCATAGAAGGAATAAGATACAAATTTTCCTACAGACCAATTAACTTGACAATGTTTGAATTTTTAAGAGCCTACCACCTGAGGTGCAACTACATCACTCCGAGTCTATGCAGTAGTCATCCATCAAACAAGATTCTAGTACAGCGACCTCGCTTGGCTTCAGCATCCCTTTGGTTTGCCTTTTTCATAGGTATCCTTGGAAACAAGAGGGAGGAACTATTTCGTGCCTTGAGTCCTTATGCCTCTGAGTACTCACATTACTTTGGTACCCTATGCCACAGCTTGTTGGAGATTCCTGTCGCAGAAGCTACTAAGGAATACTTGATACCCCTGCTTCCTGCTTTGTGGAAGATTCCTTGGATAACCAATGTAGCATTTTGTGATTCACAGCATCATGAAGAAATTCTGAGATACGGATTGGAGTTAAATAAAATTAAAATCATTAGGTGGGAGACTAACCAAACAGCTAGCATGCCATCTAGGCTGAAGGTTGACAGATTATTGCTAGATATTCAAGAGTCTGTCACCAAGAATGCTGTGTTTACGAAATGCAGTATTGAATGTCACGAGTTGCACTGCCTAATATCAGGAAAATTCTTTGATCACTCGATACGTGGTAACTTTGATGCTTTCCTTCAAAGGATTTCACACGTAAGTTACAAATCCATATCATTTGAAATCAAGGAAGAGTCCGCACTTTTATGGTTGCCGTTTGTTTGTAAAGCAGCTTCGACGGGGATACTGAAAATTCCTCAGATTAACTGGCTGCTGTGTTACCTTCGTGAAGATGAGCTGATGGATCAAATTACTCATCTTGTGCAGAACAATAAAGTAGAAGGATTGCAGTTAGTGTTGTGTGGTCAACAAATGCCAGACTCACGTTCTGACGTGTTTTATGGTGCACACAGTATGCAACGACAAACTAGTGTAGAACAACGACAAGTCACTAAAGCGAAAATTAGTGAATTGCTTGATGCAGCAGCAGAATCAGTTACCCTGAAAAGATTAGTCATCAACAATAAGAAAGATGAAATAAAAGTTGATTTAGCTAGCTTGTGCAAGGACGGCAAGAAACCATGGAAGTTGGTGCAACTTTTTGGAGTTAAGATTAAATGTAAACTTACACGTGAAAACCTTGGGAATTGCAGACTAAAAATCCAAAGCCTGGATCTCAGCAGTGCCATTGTGTCAAAGAAAGATGCAGCTGCCTTGTTCAAATGTTGTAAAGTCAAATCCCTTGCGTGCTCCATGAAACTGCTAACATGTGCTGATGATGGCTCTCCTATAATCAAGTCTCTGAAAGCTATGGATGTAAAGATTGATGAACATCTATACCAAATAAAATACAGCTCCTTTCTTCAGAAGTTTGAACACTTACAGATATTGGCTGTTTCTATGGCATCTCTCGACACCAACTTGGACCCTTTCCCATTAAAGATGTGGATAATGAAATCTCAAATCTTCCTCCCATTGAAAGGATTTGAAGTGTGGGGTATTGAACTAAATCCCCAATTAGCACTAAATATAACCAAGAGTATCGTAGAGTGCATTGAGGGTGTACAGCACCCTGTGGATGTTCAAGAGCTGGTGAGACCTTATGACTTTCCTCCAGCACAACTAAAATTGACATATGTACTGTTCAACGTAAACCTAGTATGTGAAGACAAGAATGTTATCACCATTGGAACATTCGTCGATATGGTGTCGTGCCTTAAGCCTTCACTGAAGGCTAAATTATTACCTCGAGTGGAAATTGTGTGCTTTGATGATGTTGTTACGGAAATGTCAACAAATAAACCTAACGACATGACATCATGGGTCGACGTCTTCCCAGCTCATGAGGGATTTCAAGTTGCACACGATTTTTGGGGAATGTCAGAAGATGAGCCCTATAGAAATAGGGAAGTATTCAATAGCTGTCCAGGAGAGTATAATCGATTTTCCATAAAGTTAGGTGAAAATGCAAACAATACACTAGTGTGAATACTATTAGGCCATATGGAAATTACGGCAAGACTGTTTAGCATAACACCGATAGTGTCGGAACAGATTACCAAGGTTACGACATAAAATATTTGTGTAACACTGTCGTTTTATGAACACGTTTGTGGTTTTGCATTATTGTAGCTGAATAAATCAAACGGACTGTCCATATATTACAAAATATTCCATTTCTATGGAATGGAATGTGTTTTATTTGACTTACGACACTTGGCTTGTGATGCTTGATAGTGAGGCACGAATAGTTTTTAAACGCCGCATCATTACGTAATATTTGTGCATTCCTTTGGCTTCAATTATTTATAATATGACTTAGTGTTGTATCTATATTTATACCTTTACAATGACACAATCACAGAGGATGGTAGTTGCTTTACCAACTCACCCATGATGTATCAAGCATAACATTAACTATCTGCAGTGCTCTGCAAGTGTTGTTACCAAAATAAGATGTTTATTTGCTCAATGCACACCTCTTAATGAAATATGCTTCTTGTCTGTTATTAATAATAAAAACTCGTGTAACGGTTCTGATCAAGTGCCATTTAATAAGTATAGTAATTTAATAAAAGGTCCCAAAAAATAAAGGCTGCTTTCAGACAGGAAACTAGGGCTGGGCACAAATAGTTTCAAATAAAAAAAATACAGCTATCTACCTCTTCAAAAATATATGCAGAGTAGCCTTCAAGTGCAGGTGAAAGACGAAATCACGACATTTCAGTTCCTAGATCGGAACCGTTTTCAAGTGAAGGGTTTACAACATGTCAAGCAACAGCAGAGCAGCTTGGTCATGATTCTAAACCTAATATGTCTATAGGATGTAAGGGCCTATCCTAAATTTAAAATAATAAAAATTAAATAATAAAAAAAAGTAATGAAAAAAGTCGGCACGATTCGAAAGCAAGTGCCAACAGTCAGCTTCTAACTCACTTAAGTCCGCAAGTTGGCACTGTTTTCGAATTGTGCCGAATTTTGATTTATTTTTTATTATTTTTAAGTTTTATTTTTAATTTTAGTATGGGACCCTTACATCTTTAAAACATGTAAGGTTTACACCACGATCCATCTGCTCTGCTGGTGGTGTATTCATTTTTCTGTTGTTTGGTATATTTTAAACCCTTAAATTGAAAACGTTACGATCTGGGAACCGAAACGTCGTGATTTCGTCTTTCACCTGCACTTGATGGCTAATCTGTATATATTTTTTAATGCTAAAGTGCTTTTTAACTTTCTGCTCTTCAAGACACACGCTAGTGTGTCGCCCGCCAACATGATAAAAAACAATAACACATATCCAGATAAAATATATATAAGCATGGCGACCACTAGACACGTAGCGTCTTTACAGCTAAGGCAGTTTGGCTGTTTTCAGTCATGTGAGGAAAAATAACTATGCGACAGAAAATGCGACTGAAACTTGTTTAATCGGGAGACTTTGGTCGCCTGACAACATAAAAGTCACCGTTAGTGACACAGGTTACAGTTTTCTTGTTAAAAAAACGACGTGAATAACGGTGATATTAGCCTAATTACTGGCTACTGGCCACTAGTAACGCTTTTTTTGTATCACGAAAATAAATTCTTCCATGCGGTGAAAAAAGCTGCTTCTTGGCTCATTTTACAGGTATTGCTCTAAAGATGTGCCCTTTTCATATGGAACTTTCTAATTGGTCAAGTGGTTCAGGGGTTAGGGAGCTTCTAACGACCAAATTCATTGTTTTACATTGTTTTAAACATTGTTATTATGCAACAATGCCAAACCGATCATTAAATAAATCCGTGCGTTTGCAGTACTAATAAGAAATGCTAATCTTAAAAAAAAAGGTGACTGCTGCCCTAAAAATCTAACGAAACCAACAAAAAAAAAATGGACCAGATAACTACATAAGTGTTTTTATCTCAGTAAACGCTAAAAAAAAAAATGGATTTCATTAATTTGGACCAAAAATTACTGCTATCTACCTATTCACTCAAACTAAGGGACTGAGTAGGTTTAGGTAAATTTAAGACTGCAGATACGTCCTCAACATCAGAAATCATGCCCATAGCCAAATAATGCATAGTGCTGCCACCTGGAGGTGAGTGAAAATGCTCCGTTTCAAATCGTATCGTGACTGCTTGCAGAAACCAGTTTTTAATAAACGCTGGTATCTAACTCACAGTAATTGTATCAACGTTTTTTTTTAAACTAATTGAAATAATTAAGACGTTTACACATATCTTCAAAATTTAATTTACGAAACAATTTAGAAAAAGTGTGCTTCCGCGTTCAACAAGTTAACAAAAAGGCGCTTCGATTGAAAACAAAACACTGAGGTCTACGAACTGCACGAGTTACGAGTTTTTTTTAATCATAAGTAATAGTTACTTCGTCAACTTTCCCCATTCCTTCAACTTACCTCTAGGATAGAGCTAACTGCTCCTTTTTTTTTGGCCTATTCGTTTGAGTTAACTTAGTTTATTTATGTATTTTTATTTGCAGCTTTTATTTCGAAGAACAAAAAATTTTCTTCACTTTCAAAGGCAAAAAAAATTAATGGAAAACTCTACATGCAGGAATTTTTCACACTAGAGTTGCCGTATTTGAGATGTGAAAGGATAATGGTGATTATGGACAAGAAGAAATTGAGGTGGGGAAGGAAGGTAAGTTAACAAAAATCTTACCATCCTTTCCCACGTCTATTTCTTTTGGCCCACAATTCCCATCATCCTTTTCACATCTCCAATACGGGAACTTCACGTAAAAATCCTACATTGTTGCATACAGTTTTTAATGTCTTTTCAATTTTTGTACCTTTGAAAATGAAAAAAAAAGTGTTTTATTTTTCGACATATAAGGTGCCTTGTTTTTACTTCGTGCTATGCGTAGAACAGGATCATTCCGTGTTTCCTTCCTAACCATATGCACAATAACACACTTCCAAGTTGGCTAATTAAAAAAATTAACTGAGCAAAAAACATTAGAGCTCGTATCACCATACTCACAGCCCTGAAGGTACACGAATAAAAACGGTTAGAGTTCACTCGAACGCAACGAACTATAATTTGTGTTCATTTCGTGTATGCATTTTTATCTTTCAATTTTGTAGCGTTTTGCGGCTGTTTATGGCGTCTATTTTGTGTGTATTTTGTGGGTGTACGTTTTGCGAATTGGAGTTCAAATTATAGTTCGTTGCGTTCGAGTGAACTCTAATCCGTTTTTATTCGTGTACCTTCAGGGCTGTGAGTATGGGGATAAATAAGTCACTCAGTCATGTCGGCAGCCCAATTTTGAGGCAGTAGGCCACAAAATTTAAGACTTCGCTCCCTACGGTTTAAAACTTGAACTTTTTAAAGGAAAAATCAAGACCATTTAATTTTGGTTCTCCACAACGAGCTAGCTAACTCAAACAACGACAATGTTAGTTTCCCGGCACCCAACCATCGTTGCCATCTTGTTCGAGTGAGCTATAATCCGGTATTGTGCGCCTCGCCTATTGTTACCCCATTGTTACATGTTGCAGCATTGTAACATTTTGACATTGTTAGCCGTTCCGCCGCCGCTTCCGCCTTCTCCTCCTCTCCAATTTTCTGAAATTCTCGTGCGCAATTAAACGAACTCTAATAAGCACGGCCGCCGGCCGTGCTAATTAAAGCTGTATCGATTGTTAAAGTGTTTTACGGATGATGCTTTGGTAGAGTGTGTTCAGCTTAAACTCCAGTTAAAAAAGGGTTTAAAGGGTTTAACTAGCATTAACCACTCCTGGTTATCTGCCCGAAGCCCTAAGGCCATATAACCGGTTCATTTTCCTTCAACAATATGTTGCCAAAGCTCTACGATTTTAAACGTTTCATGTGAGCCGAGCTAATATGGGACCATTCATATAGGATGCAACTATTAACAACAATGACTCCCCTCCCCTGTTACATTTTGTCACATCTTATCCCATGCCTCTAATAAAGTATGTCACACCAACCTCACCTCCCCCCTCCCCCACAAAACTCTTAAAAACAGCCGCTTATCTTGTCTGCCATGAGCTAATTTAAAATGGCCAGCCACAAATAAAAGAAGAGTGCTGCATTTCAATGGATTGTGTCAGTACTAGGTGGGAGTTCGGGGACAGCTGGTTAAGCTGGCAAAACCGTTCGTACAGATTGTCATGTCACACGATTCATTGCGTGAAATGTTATGTGGCGTTGAGTGACATCGTGTGACTATCAAACATTCCTAATCACTACACTCGTCGCTCATTGCTGACCAACTGTTGAGGCACGGGTGAGCTGATTGACAACGTCATACTAGCGTAGTTTAGGAACTTGCTGCATGAACGATCTGAAGAAATGGCGTTGCACGTGCATAAAGCTTTGGAGCTACATAACAAATTTCGACACATGTACTGCATTGGCCCTATTATAGCCTGCTAGGCATTTGTACATTTTGTACCGTGTATGGAAAATATTCCATAGTGTCCCAGTAACTAGTTAAAAACAATTGTAGCCTACTTTCGTCTCCTTTTATCTCCTCACCAACCCTTGGCCTCCAAAACGTTGCATATTATCTCCTGCTCTTTATTTGTAATATGGGATACCGAGACTAGTAACTTGGCAGTTTCCATTAAAAAGTTTCTTTTAAGTTCTGTGAGTATAGGTTTTAAAAATCTTTGTTCATGGCACAAATGTGCATAGTGTAGGGACACGCTACACATTTTTTCAACATATAATCACAGGTAGAAATGCAGCAATACGGTCTTTTTTCTGCCCCTTTGCCGTGCATCAGCTAAGCCCGGAAGCAGGGTTGGTTGCCACATTAGGCGGTGTATGTTGGCACACAATAAAAATACATAGATTATCGGCTGCTATGTAAAGGAAATGGTTACGTTTGGTCCAGCTCCACATTTGCGGTAGTGTAGTAGGCATTTCCATCACTGCACCAACGTAAACCCACGTGAACCCACTTAATTATGGCATATAATGCTTGTGAACCTAATCTTTGTTGGACGGTTGTTAGAATTAGATTCTATGCACTCACAGCCCTATTAACATTATATCAGCAGTGTTTCCTCTATTTGCCTTTCTTGTGTAGGTTCTCATCTTTGCTATACGTAATTCATAACAATAAACATTTAAAACCTATAATAATTGGATAAAATTTAACTTTATGTTTGTATTGTCGTTGGAGCAGATTGGTACACCGTCCAAATGACAATATAAAAGTACGTGCCAACTAGCCCTCCCCCCTGCTTTATGCTTTAGATCTAAATGCCACTTTGTCAGAGCGAACTATCTGACTTCAAATTATCTGAAACTATTTGACACTTCAAACTATCTGAATAAAATATTCAACCACGGATGTTTTTAGGCCCAAACGGTGAAGTATTTACTGCTTATTGTAACACAATTTGTAACGTAATGTTTGCTAACCAGGCGTCAAAACCACGTTCCCCTGGTTACCGTTAGTTGCAGCCTAGAGGGCTGTCAAACTCTTCGCTTCGACTGGCGCTAAGCCAGGAACAACATCGCTTTTTTTGAACCATTAATTTGTAATGTTTTTGCCAACTTTTGTAAATAGTTTGCCTCGAATTAAATGTGAATTATGTTCGGTAGCGTTTTTGCATTTATGCGTTAAACTGGTAGTAGATCGATTCACGTAAATAACCTCTACAAGACAATTCATGTGTCAAGTCCTACTGATACCATTTAATAATTCTTCAACTACAGCCAAATTTTGTTCAGCCACTCAGAGCACGAGTTTCAACGATATTTGCACGTCCAAGCTCTAGCCGGTTGAGCCGCCATTTTGTAAATCCCTGAGACGCACGTTCTAATTTGACAGAAAACCAATTTCAAAAACCCAGTTGGTGCCAATTTACAATTCTCACTCAGTTGGTCACTCACATCATTTTCCATTTGCCAAATCAATTCGATCCGGTGAATTTACTTGCTTCTCGAGTGTCTCAGTTGCTGCATTTGCCTAATACAAATCAGACAGGGTTATCTACATACCCAACCCCCATAGCTACTGCAGTGCCAAGGCAAAGCTTGCACGATGCGATGCACAGAGAGGCATGGTTCCTGATGCGACCACAGAGAAGCAGGCATAGATGATTATCACACAAATGACAGGAAATCGCTCTCGTTTCGCAATGATGGACATTCAGTCTCCCACTCAGCTTCTGCAGAAGGTAACCTCCGGAATTTTATCCATATTCCGGAGAGAAAGCAAAATGCTTCAAGTCAACCCAAGGCTCAAGAGAAGACAAACCAACCTTTCACAGTTTCTCAGTCCTCGCAGTCAGTCACAGCAGCAGCAGGCTGCTGAAGTGACTAAATCTTTTCCGCAGCAACAATCTCCAGCCGCTCCTTCCAACCACTCCATTCCTTCGTAGCCTCAGCAACAACAACCACAGGTCGAAAAGCAACA
Organism: Lithobius niger; assembly: GCA_023313725.1. NCBI lineage: Eukaryota > Metazoa > Arthropoda > Chilopoda > Lithobiomorpha > Lithobiidae > Lithobius > Lithobius niger. Next base: position 31,193 of record JAHWFP010020971.1, on the reverse strand, counting down.
GCATTAACTCGGACGCACAGAGTAGCTTGACCAGACGACCAAAGGTGATAAGTCCAAAGCCACGGTATAGCAACATCAGTACTGTTGATACCGTTGTAACGAATATGGACATATTTCCACTTTTTGCAGTCTTCCTCGACAACACACCAGCAACAATGATTCAGCCGAAGACCAAACATGATACACATAGGATCTCTGAAGAACATGCTATCCATGCCTGCGACTGTCGACATTATGAGTTTCTTCAGAGGATTAGATTCTGGATCGGATGGATGCGTTATTAAGACAGAATGGCTCTTCAAGATTTACCCTAGGGAGGAATCGGAGCTGGAGCCATATAAAGGGGACCTACCCATCTATGCAGATGATTCCATTGGAGAGAAGCCACTATTGCATCTTAGTGTTGTGTTGACAAGCCAATACAATCATCCTATGTCATAAAACAATGGGGAGATATTGATTAAAAGTCTAGAGATAGGATTCAAAGCAGCAGTCCCAGGTTCAATGGTGGGGTTTTAAGGTGACAATCCCAGACAGGTCCCAATAATATCGCTCTTAGTGTTGTGTTGACGAGCCAATACCATCCCATGTGACAGCGGGGGAGATGTTGATTAAAAGTCTAGAAGTATGATACAATGCAGGGGGTCCTGGGTTCAGTGTTGGGGTTTTAAGGCCAAATTGAACTCGACACCAACAGTTAATTAAAGTTAAGCAACAAATTCAATACACCTACAAGATCGTAATACTGATTCAAACCTTCGCTATGGTAAAAGACCACATTTGACGCAAAAATAAGTTAAATTATTTGGTTTTAATGAACAGTCATGATTAATTGATACAGGAGTAAATAAATTACTGAAAAAGATTCAACAACAATTTGATTAAGTCATACGGGTTAAAAATAATGGCGAGCATAACAGCAATGGCCGTAAAAAGTGGACAAGTTGCAAAAGTTCAAAAAAAGAAAGTCTATTAGAACAGTGATTCCTTTTTATCTCATAAGGCTATGGTGCGCATCACGCAATAGAACTTAAGAGTGTGAAGCACGGTATCACGCTACGGAACAATTTAGTTACGCTTGAATGAGGGATCCTCTCACTACATGACAATAAGCCGCTAACCTAAGGACGCTTCTCGTAACGAATTATGGTTAGTTAAACTCGTTAAGATAACCTCGCGTTATCGAACAATTAGGGTTTAGAAGCATTCGAGCACTATGCGCTAAAACCTTAAATTCCGGGGTGTGAACCCAAAATTCATGAGGAGAGCCAAACTTCACCATAATGTAACGCCAACGCCTTAACTGCAACAGGTGTGACCAATATTATTGGCTGCATTATAATATACAAATCATTCAGCCAAAAAAACCTCCAGGGAAGAAGTTCGAACCCACTATTTTCTGTTTAGCACTCGGTGTTCGGGTATTATGAAATAGTTCATCCTTAACTATGGTAACCCGCTACTTAAAATTCAACGATTGGCATCGGGGAACAAAGAAATATCAATTACCTTAGTTTTAGTCCGAATGTCTGAGGTTAGGCATCGTATCTCAAACTGCGGCATCACCAGTTGCCTGTTAGTCATGGATTTCATTCTTACATTACGGCACAAGTTTTAAAAAAAGGTTCTAGGCTTTGGGTCCTAGAATTAAGACCACCCGGACTAACAACCAGAACAAAGCTTGACACCGAACCAGCCGATCAAGGCAAGTTATAAAGCGAAAGGGGAAATTTGCATACCACGTGATCATATTAGAGTTGAGATTATGATCACATAAACATCACAAGATTTACAGGAAAAGCAAAAATAGTTAGTTATACCAAGTTAAATTCAGCCAAGTTAATTTAATCCAACACATTACTCAAGATTAAATCAGGTAAGTAGCTTCATTCAATATTTATATTATTTTAGGAGATGTCAGGTACGATGATGAAAACGACACAAAAAGACACGGAGGTAAGTATGATGACGTTAAGGACCCGAGCAGGTGAGTCTGAAGTCAAAACCTAATGAGGCAATGCGTCGTGGGTATGATAAAGAGCAGGCGAGCAAGACAACTGTTAGTATTTGCAGATACTGAACTGAGTGCAATTGCGAGGCACGATACCACTAGGTTAAATTCGTCTACCCATCATTACACATGGATGTCATGTCACAATGCTCTTCTCTGTACATGAGCAACTAATATAGTGTTAACAAGTAATGAAGCACTAATTATCTGAATGGAAGCACTAAAGATTACTACTAATTATAAGGCCTAATTTCATTCGAATCGCATTAAGTGAAACCCTTTTTTGACATAAAATGAAGCACTAATTAGTGAATGGAAACACTAAAATTCACTAATTATGCACTAATTATTGGGGCTAATTTCATTCTAATTGAA
>JAHWFP010020971.1:15087-28407 GCA_023313725.1 Lithobius niger | reverse complement strand
TCACTAATTATGCACTAATTATTGGGGCTAATTTCATTCTAATTGAACTTCACTCGAATAGTACTAAGTGGGGGCTGGCATACAGCTGTACCCCCCACCAACTAATATAGTAATGACGCACTAATTGATGCACTAATGACGCGATGGAAGCACTAAAAAGCACTAATTATTGGGCCTAATTTCATTCGAATTAGGCAAAGTGAGGGGCGGGGGCTGACCCCAACATTGACACCCTTTTTTCGATATGAAAAAATGCAGCACTAGTAAATGGAAGCACTAAAAGCAATAATTAAGCACTAATTACTGGACCTAGTTACATTCGAATTGGACTAAGTGTGGGCTGGCATGCAGCTGCCTTCTCCCCACATCTAAAATAGAGTTTTTCTCAGCAAGTTGTAAAGTACTAACTGTATGAACAGAAGCAGTAAAAGGCACTAATTAAGCACTAATGATTGGGCCTAACTTCATTCGAATTGGACTAAGTGGGGGAGGGGGGGCTAACTGTAATCGAAAAGACTATAATTAATTTGGAAACTAGTTATTTTGTCACAGCAACCATCCGTCCACAACCATATCATTCCTGAAAATAAATAAATAATACTGGGCTCTCCGAATATAAAACGTAAAACTCCTACCCCCTTTCCCCCCGCCTCCCAAACACCCAGCATGGGTATAGTATAACAAGACTCGAAACCAATCCTGGTCATCATACCGAGTCTGCATTCGCAGGGTGAGCTCCTATTGTTTATCAAGTTTTGACCAGGACAGCATTGGTTTTAAATCGTTGTTTCATTTTAATTCTTCTTCGAAACTGTTACTTTTCACGCATCAATAACATTTCACTGGTTGCCCTCATACAAACAACGTATACCAAGCCATAAAATTTAAATATTTAAAGCAGCACTGTGTGCGTGGGGGAAAGGGGGGGGGGGCAAAAAACAACGAAATCTCGTATAACTTATGATTTGGGCTTTGAAACTGCAAATCCGTGCAAAATTTACAAATCTGTTTGTAAATCAATGGGAAATATACAAATCGGCAAATTGTTAAATCGTTTCAAATCAGAACAAATCCGCGTAAATCGGCACGCATCCATGCAAAACAGCACAAATCTACATCAATCGGTGTAAAGCCACATGAATCTGAAAATCTACACAAATTTTTAAATCTGAAAAGCAACACAAACCCGTGCATCTCAGTAAAAACTCGAGAGAAAATCTCTGCAAAATATCACAAATCAAAAAATCCACAAATCTATAAATCTTGAAATCTGCAATCTGTACAAATCCCTCAGGGCTCAACAAATCTACAAAAATTGAGCAAATCATTGCAAATCTGTGCAAATCAATGTAAATCTGAAAATCTGTACAAATCCTTCAGGGCTCAACAAATCTACAAAAATTGAGCAAATCCTTGCAAATCTGTGCAAATCAATGTAAATCTGAAAATCTGTACAAATCCTTCAGGGCTCAGCATATCTACAAAAATTGAGCAAATCATTGCAAATCTGTGCAAATCAATGTAAATCTGCAAATCACACAAATTCTCAAAATCTTGTCGAGTGATTTCCAAAGCCAATTGATTTTCAAATATCGTGCACGATATGCAGGTTTCTTGCAACCCTCGAACTGTGGGCCATCGTGACACGTACTGCCATTAATTTCATAAAAATGGAGTCAGACCACAGCCACCTACAGTAAAGGCCAAATCAGATCAAGACAAATTAGGCAAGTAAAATCTACCATTGACATAGAAGGAAGCGCAAGTTTGCTAGGTGCTGCCATCTCTACACCAAGCGGCGAATTTTCAAGCTAACCGGCCAGGGTTTCAAATTCTGTCAACAGATGACGCCACTTGGCAAACTTGCTGCGTCGTTATTTGATTCACCGTTTTGCGGAGCATTGTGGGAGGCAAAGAGGATACGGCCTTTACAGTAGGTGGCTGTGGTCAGACTCGCTCACTCTCGCCATTTATTTTATTAAACAACTTATTTTTCAGGCCTCTTTAACAAAGTAAGGGCGAGCATGAGCAATTGAGGCTCAGTTTCTGCCTTGCTGCATGTGACTCTTTACCGGAACATTATTTTTAATACACAATGAGGATTACATTTACAAAAAACGGTAAACAAGTCTTACTGGGAAACTATCAGCTTTGCAACCAAGTGTTCAGTGCTTATCCCAAAAGCACTAAGGAGCATTGATTTCCCAGCACTAAATGACGTAGACCTGTCTTCTTCACGTCATTCCACTCGTTCTATCTTTATTAAGTTTGCTTCTGGTGCCCAAATCCTGGTGCATTAAACCATTCATTATACTCAGCATCATCCATTTCCATAGCTCGTAATAAATCCGATGTATTTTCTGGCATCAAGTCCCTTAGAAATGGGATGACGTATGATGTACATGGTCGACTTTTGGGTTTCATTTTCTTCACCCTTTTTTCCCACTGGGCACGGTTTCCATCAAGAAACAATGACCACAGAAAGTATGAAACAGCAAACTCTAAGAGTGATGCGTGGATTGGTTCACTGACGAAATCGTCCGAGCACCCATTTACAGGGGGAAAAAACAGCTTATACATATTTGGTTCAGACTTAGCTTTCTCCAGTAATGACCTCCACGAAAAGAACAAATTTCCCTCTGTTACGAGCGAATCAAAGCACAATTCGCCCAACTTAAGGACCTCTTCGACTTGTTTTGGCTTCTTGCCATCATTTATGCACGAGAGGTCATTGTTTTGGGAACGACTGTTTTGGCTGGAATGTTTATTCACCAGAAAATTGTAAGTGGCCTTGTACCAGTCAGTTTTCGTTCGAAATGTGAGAAACTGTTGTTGCGTGTTAACCGCAGTGGTCATGAGAAGGATCAACGGACAATCGTACATGGTAAGCTCTTCACTCAAATGGAAACTCTTTTCGAATCTATGGGGAATTGATTTGGGACATTTTCTCACAAAGTCTTCATTATGCTTTCGGTCAATACCTTCTATGCTTAATTTCATGTTCCACTTCTGGCTGCATTCGCTTCCAGCATCCTCACATGTTTCAGTTTTATTGACTTCAGGGAAGTTGCCTGGTTTTGCAGTAATTACCATCGTAATGTGGGGTAGTCGGTCACCCCACAACAATTCTTGTATTTCCTTTGCATGAATGTCGTCAAGTTCGTCATACCCGTCGAATATAAACAAAATACTCTTTGACTGATCCTTTATGATAGCCCAAGGTGTGTCGAAATCCTTCCACAGTCCAAACGTTGCTTTACAGATGAAGTCCTCTAGGGTTCCCGTAAACTGCCGCAATGGCAAAAGCAGAATCACATCGAAATGGTGGATGTAGTCGCATTTCTTGAGAGACCAGTCGTAACACATTTTAGAAGCCAGGGTAGTCTTACCATAACCAGAGTTACCCTCGAACAGGATTCGGCGTCGTTTCCCGTCATCCTCGTCCGTTTTGAATTCAATATTTTCTAACTTGACTGGCTTATGGTCTTGGCCTATGTCACGTAACTTGAGGTCCACGTAACAATCTCTGATCGTGCGATTCAACCCAGGTAAGCCATTGATTCGGAGATTTTGATATCTGTACATGAGGTCTTTCCGTAAGATGCCAAGATTGTGATCTATTTGGTGTTGTTCACTGATCCAACCAAGAATTCCTTAAAAATAGAATTATGCACAAGTTAGAGTAATGAAATTATATATGTACAAAGGGAGAATTATACTTTTTAGACTTTCGCCTTCTCCCTCCCCCCTTCCCGATTATAACTGGCAAAATAAGAGATGCACAGTTGCTACCTACATTCTCGGCTTCTATGTCTTGTTTTGGTGACTATGTTGCCTGTGCTTGGATTTTGCATATTTGCTTGGGAAAAGAGTCAGAATTTTTTTTATATATTTGGAAAAAGTTTACCATAATTCTTTTGGTTCTAATTAGGCACCCGTGACCTTTTTCTGGAGGGCCACTTGCCCATTTTGCTTCCCCTGCTAGCTACGGCGTTGTACAGTATGTACACAGAAAGTCAAATTATAGTTAAAGAAAATCACTTGACTTAACCATAGTTTTTTTTTGTAAGACGTCTTACACATAAACAGCACAACAAAACTGCTGAAGTTTAGAAACCAGACAGTGCTCTGCTCAGATCAAAGTACAAAGAATGCACTAGTTAAAAGAATGAATACAAAAAAAATATAAAATCAAATATTCGAGGGGAGGGTGTGAAGGCTAAAAATGCTGACTAGAGTCATATTTCGTCTGAAAATCTGAAGACTTATTTGACTGAAGCCCATTTTTCCAACGTAGAATTTTGGTTGAGTTGTCCCACACCCCACCCATCATCTATAACTATAAAACTACAAGGTCTAACTTTCCAGCTCTACCAACAATATATGAAATGGTGAACTCACTGAAAACGAGTCAAAGCCAAGATGGCTGCAATCAAAATTTACCCAAGAAAAAACCCTGTTTGTGGAATCAGTCCAAAGAAAAACATGTATGATGAGTTTATTCGTGGCATCACCTCATCACCTCGCAAAGCCCTCGGCAATATCGCTGCGTGGCAGCCATATTGTTTAGCATCCTAAAATCATAATAGATCACGCCCGATATCGCTTCGCAAAGTCTTCGGCAACATCGCTGCGTGGCAGCCATATTGTTTAGCCTCCTAAAATCATTATATTTAACATTCCATAGCATGTTAAATACACACGCTATGGAAAACAATTTTCAAGTTTAACGTTACATAAAATTAAAAATAGCCATCAAGATTTAACGCAAAAGGCAAAATTATCATCTCTGCAAAACCAGGGGCACCAAAAAAACTACAGCAGTGTTGTGGATAATCAGTGTAACAGGTGAGTATTTTAACATGCTGATTTAACGTGCCACGCGAATCCATGAAAGCATTACTAATGCTGCTGTTTGTGCGTGTTTTATTATTTCTTTGACATTGTTTGGCTTTTTAAACACAATTAAGTACATAAAATTAGTGGTGACAACGTGGAGCACACCTCTAACCGTCTCATACAGGTGGCGACCTCTATGAACAAATTCCAGCACCACTGTAGACCTCCTGACTTATAGTCCTGTAAATCCGTGATATAACCAACCACAAATTGCAAACGTTTCGTGCTTATTCCTAACTGGAAAAAGCATGTGGAATTCGAAAAAAAAATTTGCATTCTCTATGTGTTGCTGCTTTCCTGAAAAACATAGGATTAATTTTCATACTACGCTCGTATAATTAAAAAAAAAAAACACTTATAAGACTTATTTGGAAAAATAACCAGTTATCTCCGAAACTCATCAGTCTAGTGCGGTAGAAATTTTTCCATTAATAATGGAAAATTAAAGTTCCCAGATAATTATAGGATATGCATTTTAAGATTCTGATGGGTACCAAGCTGAAAACCTTGATTATTAAAGATGGCGGCCAAAAAGGCACCCAATTTTTACTAAATATTAGCCATTTTGGCCTTTTTGCCATTTTGGCCATGCAAGTACAAAAAACGGTTGTGATAAAAGTTGTTTGCAATAATGTAATTGCACCATACCTTCTTTCATATCTCTTATGCTTTTCGAAAAAAAATGGTAATTTTAGGTCATTTTCTGTATTTTGGCTAATTTAGTGCCTACAGATGTCTCAATTTGCTAACTTATGAACTTGAACTGCTGTTGCGTCGGTAATTCAGGTGGATGTCTCCAATTTTATTCATTCGAAAGGTCAAGGATAATTGACAGGATCTACCAGTGTTAAGGACCGAGCCACGCCCGTTTTACTAGGGGCTGGTATCGCAGTCACCGTTCGATTTTCTGCTCATTTTCAACTTTGATCTGCCGTTGTGACGTTTCTAATGTAGGCTCATTCGAAAGGTGGCGATTCCTTACTTGCATCAAAGGTAATTGAAAGGGCTTAGGTAACAGTAGTGGACCTTTTGAATTAACAAACCCCCTCTCTTCTTACACAATTGGACAGTTATTGTGATATGAGCCCATCGTGAAATGGGCGTAGCTCGGTCCCTAATAGTGTCCCTTTCAATTACCCTTGATGCAAAGATCCATTCTCACCATGAATCCACCTAAATTAGAAACGTCACAACAGTAGTTGAAATTTGAAAATGAACAAAAAATCGACCTGGAACTGTGATGCCAGCCCCTAGTAAAACCGACATGGCTCGATCCCTAACATTGATAACCCATTCAATCAACCTTGATGCAAAGAAAGCATTCCCATCTTTCGAATGAACCTATAACTGAAGTCACCCGCCTTAGTGGGGTAGCTTAGCGAGTTTATCAGGAAACGCCGGATAAAAGCATGAATTTTTTGTGTGTGGCTTAGTTAGTGTACGGGCAAAAAGAAAATGGGCTGCTCCACGCAACCTGAACGTATACTGGGCTGGAGCACACTTTATATAACCAAATATGTAAATAGTGACAAAACTGCATACAGTGAAGCACTTTTCACGACCAATAATAAACTGATCAATATAATATGCTGAAACTTACTATGGTAGTTCTATACATGATTTATGACAAATTATGTTTTATGACAAAATGTCGAAAATCCAACCGGAAATGGATATATATGGCTCACTTACAGTAAATAGTCTTTATCACGTCACTCCTAAACCGTTTGCCTGATAGGTCTCAAATTTTGGAGACATTCTTGAGACCATTCACGACAAATAACATCTAATAACATTTTGTCGTAACTCTACCGAAAGTGGTAGTAAACGTCAGTCCAGGCAGGATTTCTTCGCCCAGGTGCATAATTCCTGTAGTGTCCACAGCTTATCTTGAGTTCTCCGCAGAACGAAAACAGATAATCGATTGTACGTTTTCAGTAGCAGAGTACCTTGTTGATACCCAAGATGGTTACAAAAACAATAGCAGCCATCGATTAAAGCCACTCCCTCCAGGAAGACGTAGTCGCTCACAAAATACTTGCATGACTCAAGATACGCCGTGCGCACAATAAACGGGTTATTCGTCAAGTTTCAAATTTTGCACATATCTTCCGTACATCTACGACAAAATAATGTTCGGACACAAAATCTAACAGATAGAAGTTGAATGAGTATCATTTCGATTGAGTAATCTATGACATAGATCCCTCATTTTGCTAGCTCATTCAGCGACATGGCAAAATAATTCCAAGGAAAGTTAATTGTCCTTATATTTCAGGCTGTCATGAAGCAGGAGCTCTGGAATTAATTAGATGACTAAGCCCCTAAACACGATATACCGGAAATTATGGTGGAATATATCAAAAAAATAAAATCATATTCATTGCATTCCCGTAAGTCTGCCTTAATTCTGACAACTCCATTACTGGCGTGCAAGATTTTTTTTATAATAATAAGGAGTTCTGTGCAGTTGATGTCCACCTACCATAACAACAGATGGATGCATTGCATTGAAACCCCACATAATTGTTGAGCCCCATCTGCAACAACAATTCCAAAATTGACAGAGCAAGAAAACTAACGTCAAAGAGAACATACGCAGAAGACGAGACTTTGCAGAGTCGATCTCCCAAGAGGCTGGCAACTTCCAAAACCCATGCAATGTTTTTATGAAGATCACACCGTTAAAAGTGTTACATCTATTTCTACAATTTTCGGTGTAGGAAACTAATTCCACCTAGCATCGAGCTCTTGATTCTTCCTCGGCTGTTGGTGTGGATTTGCTCTGCCAGTTATAGGGTCAGTGACTGTTTTTGGAAGCTGCGTAACACTGAAGATGATATTTAGCTTCGATAATAATGAAATCACCGGTTGATAATCCGGCCAATAGTTGAGTATCATTTGTAACTAGTTGCCATTTCTCTTAGTGACTTGTCCGAATTGAAATACCTGAACTCCTGAAGAGGCGTGGTGGAGGCTTCACAAAAGAAAAAAATAGGATTTTTGGAAGTTTCCTGCCTCTTGAGACGTGGACTCTTCGACGTTGTTTTCTTGCTCTTTAAGTTCGGAATTATTGAAGGGTTGGTGGCAGGACCTATGCCAGGAAGCATCATTATCATAAAAACTTTGTGGGCTTCCAAGACATCCACCAATTATCACCGTGGGTGGCACACCAAGAGAACAGAACTCCTTATGATTATTAAGAAAACCTTGCACATCACTAATGGAGTTGTCTGATTGTTGGCAGTCTAATTGGGAAATGCGATGACTTATTTTATTTTTTTATTTTGACTTATTGTGACTTATTCTCAATTCATGGGTTTTGAGGCCTAGTCACCTAATTAATTCCAGTGCCCCTGCTTCATCACAGACAAGTATTAAGCGGAGAATAAGTGCACATGGGAATCCGGGTGCTGCAGACATAGGGCCTTAGAGGGTTCGTCGGGCAGATGACCGAAGCTGTTAACGGTCGCTACAAAACCCTTTGAACCTTTTGAAATGCGCGGGCACTTATTGTCCTAGGATGTTTTTTTTATATACTTATTCACACACGCACTCAGTCCGAGCGTGGCAACAATCAAGTAAGAGTGCAAGAATCTTATTACCACTGTTTGCAACAATGGCTCTGACGATAGGACTTGTACCCCCTCTCGGATGCAACTATAACACTCTTCAGCCTTGCCTTCGAGATTATTGTTGTACCTCTCGGAGTGTACGGATTTAAGGCAACTTAGACTCCAATAAAGATGCAGATGTAGATACAAATTCCAAATCCTCACCATTGTTGCAAACACTGGTAATAACCTATACTTGCACCATGTCCCTGAATGAACCGGCAAATTATGGGAGGTATGTTCTAAACTATTTATTGGAAGTGACATGTACATTCATTTCCGGTAGTTGTTCTACATTCTCATAGAATATTATTTATCATAGTTCTAAGAAAGGTATGTGCAAAATTTGAAACCTGTCGACTGACCCGTTTAGGAATCATCTAGGCACCAAAATCCTACCGGGGCTAACATTTACTACCACTTCCGATAGTGTTACGATAAAATGTCATTAGATGTTATTTGAAGTAAATGTTCTCTAGAATATGCCTGAAAAACGGTTTTTCAGGAGTTACGTGACAGAGACCATTTATCGGAAATGAGCCGTTTATCCACTTCCGGTTGGATTTTCGCTTCACTTGGAAGTGATTCACTGTATGCAGTTTTATTACTATTTACATACTTGGGTATATAAGGAATGCTCCAGCCCATTATACGTTCAGATTGCGTGTGCAGAGCAGCTCATTTTCTCATTGCCCATACTCTAACTAGGCCACACAGAAAGTTTACGCTTTTGTCTGCCAAGTCCTTTTTTGCTAAGCTACCTCACTACCTATATTAGAAACGTCACAACAGCAGTTGAAAGTCAAAAATGAGTGAAAAATCGAAAGGTTACTATCATACCAGCCAATCGTAAAACATACGTAGCTCGGTCCCCAACGGTGGTAACCCTTTCAATTACACTTGATGCGAAGAAGAGATTTCTACCTTTCGAATGAATCTAATTGGAGTCATGACCTGAATTAGAAACAACACAACAGTAATTGAAAAAGTTGTAAGTCGGCAAATTGAGACATCTGTACGCATTAAATTAGTCTAAACGACCGAAAACGGCCCAAAATGACTTTCTTCTCGAAAACCATAAGAGATATGAAAAAAAGGAAGGGGCCCACATATAGATTACATTATTGCACACAACGTTTTTCTTAACTTTGTTTGTGTACCTCTAACGGTTTCTTGCATTATTGGCCGCAATTGTAAAGATCGAGTAAAAAAATTGGGCGCCATTTTGACCGCCATCTTTAATGCTCAAGGTTTTCAGCTTGGTACCCTTCAGAATCTTAAAGTGCACATCGTTTACACCTCCTCCGGACAAGCTTCATTTAAATTTCCTCCAGACTAGACTGGTTAGTTACCGAGATGACTGGATGCATTTCCCAATACGTACTATATGCATTTTGACTACACGTGATACGAAAATTAAGTCTGTGTTTTTCAGGAAAGCCGTCAATGCATAGAATAGGCACGTTTTTTTTTCGAATTCAACCACGACACAACCACGAAACCTCCTTGTTTTAATTTGTGGTGGTTATGTCACAGGTTTGCTGGACTAATTACATGTTATGCTAGTTATGTAAATATGATAATTTTCATTTTTACATCAAATCCTGGAATCCATTTTTAGCTTTATACAACAATGAACTTGAAGATGGCATTCCATAGCATGTGTATATGTGAAGAAACTCATCATGCATGCTTTTAGCTTGACTGATTCCATGTATGGGAATTTTTTTCCCCTTTGGTTGATTTTGATAGTCGCAGCATTTTTTTTTACCTATTTTCAGGTGGTTCCCCATTTCATTTAGTATAGGTATCAAAGAGGTGAAACCCGTCGAAAAACATGTTGTTCGAATTTTGTAGAACCAGTTTACTGACTGACTACTATTAATAAGCAATACAGCACAATAATTAGTAGTCGAGTGTGTTGGTTAAATGCTGGTTGAATATCTATGTATTTACGATGCCTACATAGCACAGCCGCATGGTGAAGACGCAACGACTATCAAATTACATTAACAAAAAAAAAATCTGGAGACAGTCCCGCCACAAACTGGTCCAGCTGCGTGTAGCAAGTTAAGGAGCATTCATTCTTGGACAGCCGTGTGGATTATATTCTCTTAAAGAATACCAGTGAGTTCACAAAGAAACGTTAAGATGAAATAGTGCACATCCAATGAGACGAAATACACTATTAATGCCTAGTAAATAACCGTAAAACAGCTATCTTTGTGGAGGTTTCAGGTCATGGACCAACAAACTGAACGATCTACCCATGCTAAAAATAGAGTAATTAATTGTACAGTAGGGGCGTTAATAATTCCCTCAATATTCACAACAACGTTACTTTTATTATATAGCTCGTCTTTTGCCAGTCCTTGTGGTATGTCGTGTGTACATATAAGTAATGAATGCCACCCACAGCCTGGAAACAACTGCTAAATATCCAACCCTCTAAGCTGGGAAATACAAACTAAGGTTGTAAATCGGAAAAGAAAAGATTCCAATTGTTGAAAATTGCAGCAATTGCCAACAAATTTTTTAAAAATCGCGCATTTGTAGGCCTAAAAAAATCCACTCTTATTATTTAGCTCGTCTCTTGCTAGTCCTAGCGGTATGTCGTGTGCACACATAAGTAATGCCATCCACAGCCTAGTAACAACTGCTAAATGTCCAATCCTCTAAGCTGGGAAATACACACTAAGGTTGTAAATCGGAAAAAAGAAAAGATTCCAATTGTTAAAAATTGCTGCAATTGCCAACAAACTCAAAAGAAAATCACGCATTTGTAGGCCTAAAAAAATCAACTCTAACAGCAATGGCCTGACTTAAAAAGCCATTGTTTTTACATCCATTTTAGCTAAACGACTGGTTCCCAAATGTGAGTTCCACAGGAAATGTGGCTGTTGTGACGGTATTGCCTCTGCTCTATAGAAGGAATACAACTTACAACACAGTTAAAGAAAAATAAAGAACTTGTCACTTTTACACCATGGATGTATGTTAATGGAAATTAAGTAATAGATATCCGTGAAGTAGAACAGGTTATCCCGAAATAATTGCTCGTCTGCGAGAAACGGAACAGTCCAAAGATCGAGGGGTTGCGAAATCGCTCGAGCGCGTCAGCCAACATGTCTAGTTATGTGAGATTAAAAAAAAATTTATTTGAAAATTTTATTTGTGAATTATGACGTAAATTCCTGAACTCAAACTTCTGGTTTAAACTTCCTGTCTGCGAAAGTCTCCCGTACGCGAGGACGTCCCTATATCCAGTCCCAGTCACCGATATTTGTGTTTAAGGTAAAACCGTATTTTTTCTACTTATTAGTTTAAATAAGATATAGCGTATAAAATGCGCTATTCGCTTGAGTCTCGCAGGTTTTTAAGTGTGTTTGAAGGTGTCAATAGGCTAGTTTTCGTACCGTCAGAACGAAAGGTTGTCGGGGTTTTCGGCTTGGACTATTCATTCGTCGGTGTGGGTGGGGAGGAAGCTAGCATCGTACGGGAGGTTTTTTTTTTCGTGTTAGTGCGTAAAATGTCGCCAGGTTATAAATGTGCTGTTCGCTTGAGTATCGCATGTTTTTAGGTGTATTTAGGTGTGTTTACAAGTGTCGGTAGCCTAGTTTTAGTACTGTCGGAGTGAACGGTTGGAGGATTGGACCATTCCTGCATGGGTGGGGTCCTAGCATAGTAGCCTACGGGAGGTTGTTTTTTTTTCCGTGTTAGTGCGTAAAATGTCGCCAGGTTATAAATGTGCCGTTTGCTTGAGTATCGTGTGTTTTTAGGTGTATTTAGGTGTGTTTACAAGTGTCGGTAGCCTAGTTTTAGTACTGTCAGAGTGAAAAGTTGGAGGATTGGACCATTCCTGCACGGGTGGGATCCTAGCATAGTAGCCTACGCGAGGTTTTTTTTTTTCGTGTTAGTACGATAAATGTCGCAGGTTGCAAATGTGCTTATTTATGTTGGTTGAATTTGTTTTGTATACGGTAGTTTTGCAAAGTATGTCACGTGGTAGAGTAGTGGTTGTGTGGAGCGCGGAAAAAGTGTTAGATTATCAAAAAAAAGTGTGGGTTATCGAAAAAGTGTGGGTTATCAAAATTAACCCACGGTCACGTGTGTGGGATTTCAGATTAACCATATATAACGGCTACACTTTTAGCATTGGGATGTGTTGGCGTGACGTCACCGCCGTGCATTAAATAATTATTAATTTAATTTATTTTTTAGGCAATACGTTTTCCATAAGTGTTGATTGGCATTCTCAATAATGACCCCTTGATAATGTAACTAACGATGCTACTCTAACAGCATTGTCTGCTAACAAAGTATCACAATAATGAGGGCTGGCATTGTATTACCCAAATACATTGGTACTGCCCAACACAATACTGACCCCTAGCACGTTTTGGTGAATTGCCATTCTCAGTAACACTCCCTTCTGAGGAATTTTCATCTGAAGACTTACGTTCAGGTGACAGGACTTGCCTCAATCTGAAATAGCAGATATGAAAATAGAAAATCTATATTATCATCTGGTACAGCCAAATCAAAATGTGTGCAAAAATATAATGAAGATCAAGTAAACAAAAACTAATTAAGAAAAGGTTGGAAGGTAGCGGTAAAAACAGTTACCAACAAAACAAACAGTTTTAGGCTACTAGAAAATGATGTAGAAACAGAACCGACTCCTCATGGCTCAGTCTTTAAACTTTTTTTGGTAGACAAAACACTTGACATCAGACCGAGTGGTAGTTGGGCACTGAAATATGGGTAATAATGCAGAAACAGACCCGACTCTTCACGGCTCAGCCTT
>JAHWFP010020971.1:2229-15077 GCA_023313725.1 Lithobius niger | reverse complement strand
GAATGATGGGTAATAATGCAGAAACAGACCCGACTCTTCATGGCTCACCTTTGCAATTTTATTTGTAGACCAAACACTTGACGTCAAAACGAGCGGTAGTGGGCTACTGAATGATAGGCAATAAGGTAGAAACAGTCCAACTCCTCATTGCTCAGCCTTTGTACTTTTGGTAGGCCAAACACTTGGCATCAAACCGAGTGGTAGTAGGCTACTGAAATATGGGTAATAAGACAGAAACAGGACCGACTCTTCATGGCTCAGCCTTTGCAATTTTTTGTAGTACCACTTTTTTTCTAAAAATTTTCCAAAAGAGGTAGAAAAGAGCTCTTATCAAAATATTTCTGTGTGCCAAAACTCACCAATCTTGACTCAACACTAGGTATATTACAACTGGAATTTGCCTAAATAATGTTAATTACATAGAACAAGACTAGCAGAGTTGCTCACTTGGCTTGCTCATTCCGCATTGTATAGCTATGCTAATTTCATTCCGCGTTGTCTCCCTGCGCTCGAGTACATTCTTGTTGAAACTGCTATGTTTCAGGCAGACATACCACATAAAAAAACAGTCTGCTTTGCTTGGGCCAACATTAAAAATAAAACCCCTGAATGGCGTAGTTAGGTTTCACGTAGAGTAAAACATTAAAGCAACACATTGGTATACTGAATATGAAACCTGTTCTATTTTTTTACTTTGGTTTAGTTAAACCTTTCCCCAAACAATCAAATGAGTTCGATTGACACACTGGTGCTGTTAAGTTTTTGCACAGACTGGATAACATATGCTGATTTTCGTTCGCTTCATTCAGTCAGTCAACGCACCCCCTCACTGCTGACAGATGTACAGCAAGATGTACAGATGTACAGATGTATGACAAGATTTAAGTTAGGGGTTTGAATAACATCTCTGTAATGTGTGGTGCAGTGGCAACCCGGACCACTGCACTGTGACTGAGGTTGGCGCTAATGACCAAGTTGTCGACGCGCCATTAAGCCTCAATCCCCCCCCCTCACTGCTGCTCTTCCCTTAGAGTAATTATACGAATGAAACTTTAATTGTTTTAAAAATAAACAACCTGAATGGTGACTTCCTAATAGGAATGTAATTTCTTTCAGCAACCTGACGTCACCTTGATCCGACCCCCACCCCGACCCAAACCCGGTCTCCACACAGTGACCTTTGAATATTCTCGAAATTCAAACACCCGTCATAGCATATGGTGACTGAAGTGAAGCCCAGTGTGCAGTCACATGAACGAAAAAATTCCACGTGTCATCCACTGACAAAGAATCAAACCCAGGTCGTTCGAATACATGTGAACTGCTTTAACCTATAAGCTACAACAGCACCATCTTTATGCTGCACTCCCTGTATGCTACAACGGGTGTATATAAACCGTTCACTGTAGTTTCATTTCTCTTCATGGGAAATAAATTATACGTTTTTGTGCACCAAGCCCACTTGCTTTCATTTTTTTTTATAAGGGAGAGGCAGAAGGTAAGTCACCATCGATGCCTAAATTGTGATTTTTTTTTTATTTACAAAGGTCTTATTGTTGCTGACCATTTTGCAAGGTAGCATCATATTCATCGACCACCGCAAGTTGATAGCAATTGCTGTAGGTGTTTTCGCTTGTTAAAACGGGTTTGTTGCCTGATGCTGCTGATTGCTGCTGCTGTTGATTGCCCTTGCTTCATGACACATGTGTAATTTAGATACACATTTACTTGTCAGGCTAGCGAGTAGCCGCTATTATAATAGCATCTTTCCAACCAACTGATTTTATTTTGTCCTTTTTAATTTAATTTTATTTTAAACTATCACAGAGGTAGCATTAGGATGTTGCTGGGGGCACACGAACTGAATACTGTGTTACAATTTGTGTATCATACCAACCCAAGGAATAGTGCCATAATCGGCAGATACAGCACAGTTCTATAAACTTCACTAAGAAACAGGCTTTGGGAGTAAGTGGAGCAGAAAGCAATTTATGTATGATCCTCTCAAGCTAGCAGAAGAGAGAGAGGTGACAGGTGACGCATCGAACTTGGGGTCAGCGGGCAGACCATCTTGACCACGCCAAAGCGTTGATATTGTGGATAATTGCCATGACCAAAAGGATCCGGGAAACTCTCCTCACCCATAACAACAGAAATATCGCACCTTACAGTTGTGGGAGGAGTCAATAACATTGACTGAACTGACATTAGAAGTGCAGAGGCGATGACGTAGGTGACGGTGGGAACACAGGCCCATTCACGGAACGTTCTGGATTTTCAGACGAATGGAGGAGTTCTACAAGAGGTTCATCCCCGGCACTTGAGAAAGCAAGGAAGAACACCTGGAGGAAAATAATCACTCCCATTCACTCTCTCCAGAAACGTGACATTCATGGACAAGCCCACTTGTGTGCCCGTCAGTCTTCTTCATATCCCACATAGACGAATGGCGACCCAGTCAGTCCAAACTTGCTGGCCTTAAGAATAGGATGGAGAAAGGTGAACGCTAAACAACCAAATTGCTTCAGTCTCCTTGCATCCGGCACCTGTCCACTCAATATTTGGTGTAGGGACACCTCGTTGGGAAAGGTGCTAGCATGAAGGGCATTATGTAACAGAGAGGCTTCTACACACACACTCCAGAATTATTCTGGTTAACTGGCATCTTCCAATATAGCTCCAGCAATGGTTTTAATTCCCAGGTGCCCTTGTTCTGATACACTGTTCTTCTGGGGCGTACACAGAGTGGTGAAACAATGTATGGTGCCGTTGTGCTCGAGGACTGCTAGATGTGACTGGCCTTGTACATCAAGGTACCATCGGTTTTCAAGTATGCAAAGGATCTCTTCCGTTTTTTGTTTACCGATGCATAAATTCCCTAATCAGTGCATCACATATTTGTGACTTCTCCAAGAAGGTATGGCTGAGAAAACAGCGTGTGAATAGATCTACTATGATGAATAGTTTCTTGGCTCCATCAAACGCTTACTTATTGCTGATCACGCACTCATCGAAGGACTAGATAAACACGTGTGGCACATGAAGTAGGCCATGAATGGCAAGACGACTGCTCCGCATTAACCTGGTTCAGAGGTACACGTCAGATGTTGGCTCCAATTTACTGGACAGTGAGCTTCATGTAGATTGCTTCTTTGCTCCATATGGTTCTGCTCCATATGACGGTGAAATAAATTTGAAATAAATATGAAATAAATTAATATCAATGACAGTATTGCATGGGGGGAATTGAGGTTTAATGACAGTATTGCGGGACAGTATGTTAGAGGGGGTATACCAATCAGAGCACTCCAAGTAACGACCAAATTGGGGGGGAGCAAACTTATCTACGGTGAAGAATACGAGCTGTTCCTGGGCAACAGATGATTCCACAATTTCATACCAAGGAACAGCTCGTATTCTTGACCTAACCTCTCCACAAAATAACCGATTTTGGATTATCTACGGTGATTCCACAGAACAGTCAGGCCCAGATGGTAAGGACTAGGGGAATAGAAATTCACCTGCCTACCACCCCACCTTCCCATGATGGAGGATGCTAGGTGTTAACGGAACCAGGCTTAAATGACCATGAGCAATTGGTAAATCACCTCTCTCCCAAAGGTAATGGGACGAGTCGATGGGTCCTGTCTCACCTTGGTTAGCTGAAAAAGGGACAGTTAGGTTAGGCACTTCTACGGATTCGTGGTTGCACCGTCGCCTTTAGGGTAACCATAAATAATATATGTTGGGCCTTCAGCATGTGCAATCCCGAGCTCCCTTTTTACACTCCGGCCATACATGTATATCATAAGTAGGATCTATAGCAAAGTTTATGTGAAACAAGTGATATCATCTGTAACCATACAAAGTCAGTAAATGTAGTTGTGAGTGCAGACGCTCATACACTCCCTTGTTTCAAGTTTAGTCCATTGGGCAAGACGTGCTCAAAGTATTTTTCGTGGCTTTCAGCATCTCCACTATTTTTCAGAATTATCAGTTCAGACAGTAGCCTCCCATTATGATCAAACCCCATGACCAGGAGGTAACCAATAAATACCCCAAATATACTGATACCATTGGATGCCAGTGCAATATGTACTCGAGCATTCAACCCTGCCTGTTAACTTATAACATTGATGCACAGTGAGAAGGGAAGCTCAAGCCCTGAACATTTCCTCGTGAGTGAGTGAACATTTCCTTTTGAAGAGACCCTTCGTGATCGTCGTGTTGTTTTAGCTTACGTCTAGTACACACTGAGCCCCTGCGCATGGCGCTTCGGTGACTTTTTCGAAAAAAAAATCGGTCGTGTGATGCTAACCAAACTGTAGGCCGAAAGCATTATGTTGTTGGCATATGAACGCTACTTGGTCACTGTTGGTTTGGATTGGTCTTTGGTATTAACGAGACGATGACTGTTACACTTCCTCAGACATGATATTGGTCGTGTGGGCATGGCACTAGTGGTCATCGATCGCATCAATAGAAAGAGGAGAGCGCCTTCCAGGTTTGCGGCTTTGTGTGCTAGTGGCAATGTTTGGGCAAGTGGGGCAAGATGTCCGAACATGAAACAGGTTAAACAACTTTGTCCACTTGAGTAATCGGACATCTTGACCTCGTCACAATTCCAGAAACAAAGCTCGGAATTTATGCAATACACACAAACTCTTCCAGGATGCCTCGGACGGTTTGTAGCACGTCTGGCAGTTGGTTTATGTTGCTGTTGCGAGGTGAACATTTCGGGGTGCAGTGTGGTCGTTATAGGATATCCTGTCAAGACTATAAGCCTAAGTATAATAGGTTCGAGTTTGCTCTGGACGTTATGGCTGGACAGCTATGGTACAGTTGTCGTGGCTCACAAGGGGGCAGATTGGATACGTGGACTTGCCCAGAGATGTCATAATTTTGTGTTTCTTGGTGGCCATCACCTAAGCTGTCCAGTAGCTCCGTCTGGATTAAGATAACAGTTAGAATTATTCCGGAAAGTCATAGGGTTTCTCTTACTATTATCAGAGTAGTTGCTGGACCCTTCTGAGGATCCAAACGCATGCTTGCACCTCCATTAATGCAGAACCTGTGGCCGTAATCTCCTCCATGATGACCATGGCCTGACGTATACATGACCTTACAGCCTCGGAATTCTCTGTAGCAATATTTATGAGCTCCCTAAGTTTGAACATTTGTTCAAACTGATCTGCTCTTGCAAAGTTGGCTGTTCGGCATTCCCAAATGACTCTTGCATGACGAACGTTATGGAACACAATCACAGTCCTCATCAACTTTAACTTGCACCCGGCAATTTTCTATACCACTTGGCAATCTACTCGGGAGTGGCACTGGCAGGATCGGGGGTGTCTTGTTCGAGAACTGTTGGTAGCCATCTCTTTTTTCTATCCTGGCAGGTGACAAAGCCTTGCAGTACTTATAGAGTCGTCGGGTCCTGACAAAGCAGGTATTCCTTTTAATGTGTAGGATGCTATGAGGCTCTGCAGTGCTGCTGATGGCAATCGAGGTCCCAGGCTTGCATTGCTATGTTAGTCCTTTTGGTCGTCTTTCTTTCTCTGTATACCGACGCTGCATAAGTACGCTGGAGTGATAGGTATCTTCGAATGGTCAGGTAACCGAAAGGTGGTGGTTGCTTTTCAATGCTACCATAAGAGACAGGCCAAGATAACAGTTTGTTACCTACAGAGGCTTTGAGGATGTAATGAGAGAGAACTATGTATTTCTCCAGGAATGCTCGCCTTCAGGCTCATTGAAGAAAAGACACACATCAAAGTTATGTGTCAGCACATGGAACAAAAACGTGTCCATACAATTTCATTAGTGCATGGGTACAGATTATCATGCAGTCACAAGTCCAATGCATGGGGAGTCATGCAGGGGCCAATAGAAAGCCTTTGTCGTGTGTCGGAGCAGCGAGGCTTAACATTAGGCGAAACAAGATGGTAGCATCATACACATCAGAGGAAGAGAACAAGTGTGAAAGGAGGGATGCAGTTCTGGTGAAGTACGCTGTACCAGAAGTTGGCGTAAAGACTAGTGTTTATATTGTTGGCTTTAGATCTCTCCCATCATTGTTACACAAGACCATTGTTGGGCCACACTTGCACAGAAAGAGTGGCAGAAAGTAAAACTGACCCTTGAATGAGTAAGAGGTAGCAAAGAGTGGGACAGGGGAGGAAGCGGAAATAACTGTCTCACACTCAATTCATAATAAAAACGTCTACCAGACTGGTCTGAGACATGATGTTCTCATAGTCTGTCCAGTCATTCACCACATGATGTGTTTAGAAAGATATAAAACATATCAAACGAACAATTGCTTCCATGCCAGTTCAGATCTCGACCTTCTCAATGTTGTGGATGTCTCAATCTTGGCCTTCTCCATTCAAGAGTAGGCAAATGCTACAATTTTTATGTTTTATGGTACAAAAGTCTACATGACATTAGTACTATCTTTGCTGCTTTTCTGTACACTGTTCAAGAAAGGTTTTTAGCCCGGCTGGGGGCCCACAGCCCATTTCCATATGTTCCCTGTGTTTTCAAACAATGGTTAATGCACCTTGTAGGTAAAAGTCCTCTTAATCATGCTAAGCATGTGGCTCTATTTAATTTGTTGTGTATAAAGCTACCAAGGTCATCAGGTTCTCCGACTGTAATTTTCACCACATTGTTTCCAAGCAAATACGAAAAGGCGGAAATTGTGGCACTCACTGAAAATTGTAATACCACTGAGTAACAACAGAAAACAGTACAACTAGGAATTAGGAAAAGAATCCTTCATCCACAATGAGATGGAAGTGAAAGAAATAATTTAGTAATTTTGTAAGATTGCCCAAGATAGAACAGCACAGTGACTGAAGAACTAACACGTTAGGTTAGTAAAATTTTGGTCAGGTGAATATAAGAGTGTCCACATGTATCACGGACATTGGATAAAGTAGAAATTGGGGTTGCACTCTGGTATTGTTTAAGACATTTATACATTTTAAATCACCATTGTCGAAATGACAAGTTATGGCAGGGAGTTTAAGCAAAGATGGGTTAGACTGGCCATTCAAGCAAGCAAGCTGCTGCAGTATTATCTACTAAAAAAAGTCAAACAATATAAAAGTCCAATCAACATCGAATAAGCTTCACCACAGCATGGGAAGTAGGGAAAGGCAGTTTACCTGCTGCCCAAATTTTTCTGGTTTATAGGTTTTTTTTTTTAATATTGTTATGATACATGCCTTCACTGGGAATACCAAAAACGATGCAGTTTTTTGGTGCATCAGCACTTTTCAGTCGCAACGAAGCTCCGTCAGGAGTACATGGAGACAAGGAGGGAATTGAAAAACATGGAAAAAACATGGAAAACATGAAAAACAATGAGTGAGGACTGGTTCAGTATACTCTAGCATAGACCACTTCAAATGATTCTCTCCAGCTTTTAAATCATACCCAGTAAATTACAATTAAAAGTTCGACTGGTGACTAGAATTGAACCAGCATCGAAACGGGTGTAATCACAAAGATACTAATACAAGAAAGTCTGTACTTTTTTTTAAGTCCTCATAAGGTTGGTGATTTTGTGGTACAAATTTGCCAAGAGGGCACTGTAATCCGTGTAAAACCTATTATCATAATGTTCATACCAATATTCAACGCCCACAATTGAACTGCTTGAAACATTTACTTTGACTTCCAAGCATTTAGAGCTTTACTAGCCTATATTCCAAAGTAGGCTATCGTTATCGTAATGACTGGGTCAAACCAACATGATTTTTGTGTATGACTGATATAATAATTGTCATTCGTGACATGATTACCGCCTTGGTCTTGCTTATCTGGATGACAACTTGCCTGTGCCGAAAGTTCCACTTATAAGTGGAGCTCTACTAAGTAGCAAATTTCAGAAGTGCTTTTTTTTCCTTTTAGTTTCTGATTTAATTGTTTAGAAGCCATTAAGAGCAGCCACTATTAAGAGCACATTTAAACCGCTCTCACTTATAACAAACAAAAATTATCGGATTAAAACAACGTTCTTAATGAATCGAAACGTTAAAATATCCGTTTTAAATAATGTCAATTTTCAAACATATGTCGGTCAAAGCAAGACACACGCTATTGTGTCGCTCGCCTAGATTAAATGATAACATCCAGCTAATGTGTATATATGAGCATGGCGACCACTAGACACGTTGTGTCTTTACAGCAAAGGGAGTTTGGCTGTTTTCAGGCATTTGAGGATAAATAACTATGCGACAGAAAATGCTGAAACTTGTTTGATCGGAAGACTTTGGTCGCCTGCCAACATAAAATTCACTGTTAGACCCATAGCGTAACGTGTTCTTGTTGAAAAAACGACATGAATAACGTTGATATTTGCCTAATTCTTACTACTACTAACGCTTTCTTTTGTATCACGAAAATTAATTCTTCTATGCGGTAAATAAAGCTGGTTCTTAGCTCATTTTACAGGTATTGCTCTGGAGATGTGTCCTTTTCATATAGACCTTTCTATTTGGTCAAGTGGTTCAGGGGTTAGGGAGCTCCAAAGGTCCAAATTGATTGTTTTACATTGTTTTAAACATAGATTTTATGCAACAATGTCAAACTGACAATTAAAGAAATTCATGCGTTTGCAAGGAGATACTGCAATACTAATAATAATGGTAATCAAACGAAAAAAGGTGACTGCTGTCCTCAAAATCTAACGAAACCAAAAAAAAAGAAGAACAAGAAATGGACCAGAAAACTAGATTGGCATTTCAAAATGGATTTCATCAATTTGGACCAAAAATTACTGATATCTACCCCAAAACAAAACTTGTTAAGGATTCCCGCCAAGCTTTGTGAAGTCTCTGTGATATCAAACGCCAAGCTATTTCGCCAAGCTAATCCCACCGACTAATACTTCAAACGTTAAATGAAATAATTGAAAATTGCGCTGTAGGCAATTATCATACATTTCATTTAACCTTCGAACTATTACTCGGTGGAATTAGCTTGGTGAAAGAGCTTGGCGTTTGATATCACACAGCCGAAAAGCTTGGCGGGAATCCTTAACAAGTTTTGTTTTGGGGTAGATACATATTACTAATTCACTATTGTCTTGGCTTCACGCCATAATCTTGATGGAAATTGAAATGTCGCCATTTTCTGAAAGGCATTTTTGCCTTTTTTGAAACAAATACAGTGGTTTAACCATGCGGAAAATCAATGTTCAAACTGCGTGTTACTCGTATTTACTTGTGATGAATCCCATTTCATAGCGCCGTGGAAGAATTAGTGTTACACTAAATTAATACCTAATGATACAGATCTCAGCAGACATAACGTAATAAAGCATAACTGGAGATCATGAGAAAATGAAGTGCATTTATGCGTTTGAAGTAAGGTGCCATTTTGGGAGAAACTTATAAAACACTGCTCACGTTTTACTAAAGACTATAACTAGAGTATTATTAATGTTAGAATTATACAAACGAACCCCCGTTCCTTATAGTACTCCAAAAGTTTTACACGTAAAATCACATTGCTGCAATCCTTTAGTTTAATGAACACTCCGGGTTCCAAATGGAACTCTCCCTTTATAAATTCCTGGCCTTAATCCTAAACACAAACAGCAGTGAAGACTTACCATGGTATTGTACATCATTGGTCAACCATTGGTCTTCAACCATTTGTGTATTGTCTATCATTGGATTTAAACCATTAGTGTATTGTCTATCATTGGTTACCATTGGTCTTCAACTATTGGTCTTTAACCATTGGTGTATTGTTTATCATTGGTCTACCATTGGTCTTCAACACTGCTGCATTGTCTATCATTGGTCTACCATTGGTCTTCAACCATTGGTGTATTGTCTACCATTGGTTTACATTGGTTTTCAACTATTGGTGTACTGTCTACCAAAAATCGTCAACCATTGTTGTATTGTCTATCATTGATCTACCATTGTTCTTCAACCATTGGTGTACCTGTCTACCATTGGTCTACCACTGGTCCTAACCATTGGTGTGTTGCCTACCATTGGTCTACCACCGGTCTTAAGCCATTGTTGCACTGTCAACCGTTGGCTTCAACCATTGGTCGACCATTGGTCTTAAGCCATTGTTGCACTGTCTACCGTTGGCTTCAATCATTGGTTACTATTGGTCTTCAACAATGGGTACACTATCTACCATTGGTTTTCAACCATTGGTGTACTGTCTTCCATTGTCTACCATTGGCCTTCAAGTATCGATGTTCTGTCTACTGTTAGTCTACCATTGGGCTTCAACCATTATGTAAGATGTCATGCGTGTGGCTTTAGGTGTCGGTTTACGCATCGTGTCTTAAGTAGTACGGTAATTTCTGAATAATTTCCCTGAATATCTGTTAATGCCTGATAAATCATATCGTATTCATGATGTGCGATCAATTTTGATATTTACAAGTCCAAATTACCGAAACCCATTGTCATATTTAATGAACTTCGATTTTAAGTTCACAGATCGAAGTTCAATAACTGGCGCAATAATGATCCCTGCAGCTACTCCTAGTGAGAACCACCTGTTGTTTTATTTGTATATATATAACCGACTGGCGTTCGAGTGAACTGTAATACATTTTTATTCGTGTACCTTCAGGAATGTGAGTATGGGGATACGAGCTCTAATGGTTTTTTTTTCTAAATGGTCAAGCCGTTTTTTGCTATATATATATATATATATATATATATAACCGACTGTGCTAATGTGCATAGCAGTTGAGGAAAGATCAGAAAGCTGTAATTGCATAGGAAGTTGCAGTAAAAAGTGGGATCTGATCGAAATCCCGCTATTTACCTTTTTGCCATTATCACGCTGACGATTGGTAACAAGACATGGAAATTGGGGATGACTCGAACAAGGGTTAAAAAAGTATCGTGTATAGCCAGATATATGCTTGTCTTTTTTTCCCATTACCATGTCGACATTGGTACAAGACATGGAAACGCACGCTGAAAATTTGGGCTGGCTTGGATAAAGGTTAAAGTAGTATCAGTAGGGTTAAAAATACATAGCCAAACACCAAAAATGGATGAGAAGCTCCTGTACTCTGCTTCTCACCGCGTCTTACTAAAAATATGTACTGATACCGTTAAAAAGAAATGTATGTTTCTTTTGTGCAGTTTTTGAACACACCGTCATGGAAAATGAACTATTTCTGAATTAAGTCTACGGTTCTTACATTTTGTCAGCAAGATCTCTTCGAGAAATGTACGCCAGGCAGTCTACGAAGGCTTTAACGGTAGCTTTTTCCTTTTGTTGCCTTTGCCATGTTAGTATTACATGATACGCCAACTCGTCGTTTTGTTCTGTAACTTTGCTGATTTTCAAGTTTTCTAAATCGTCTTCTGGAATTTCCAGTGCTCGTCCCAAATCCTTCCAGTCTTTCCAGTCGTGGCTCTTTTTTACAAGTAACATGATACTGAAGTCAACTGGGCGTTCTGTAAAATAATAATGAAAGTGTGAACTACCAAAAACAGATTGACAGGTTTAGGAGAGATAAGCGTGCTTGGGACAGCGTTAGGCTACTGGTGTTTTTCCCATGCTTTCTCACTTTGTTATTTACAAGGGATGGAGAAGTTTAGGGTAAATAAGTCGACATAAATTGCTGTAAATAATTTAAAGAAATATTGAACATAAGCCATCAGAGGAAGTCATACACTAGAATAATGTAATACACTAAGCCATATTTATGCACTTACATTTCATTCAAGGGGACGAGACTCAAATTTGAACTGGCAAAACAGTACATCACCAGATCATTGCCATACTGCCTTTTACTGATGTGGAAATTTGCCAACTGGCTACTAGACTAGACTGAACTAGATTTTCCAGTAGACAAGTGGCTACATCAATAAAAGGAGTTATGGCCATGATCTGATGATGGAGTGTTCGCTCGTTCGAATCCGGGTCATGTAACTTGAATTAATGAAACGTAAAGGCATAAAGGTGGCATACTGTACTTCATTTTCTAGTGTGTGATATTCGCTGATGGCTTACTTCCAATTTTCGTTTATTAGGAATGATTGGGACTACATACATAACCTGCATAAACATGCTAGAAAAGAATTAGGCCAAACTAGGTCAGTCGATCCTACATTTCTTCGTTTTCGTATTTTATTATTGCCAAAGGATGGATAGGTTTAGAAGAAACAAGCAGGCTTAAATCGCCGTAAATAATAGAATGGAAAATTAAAAATAATCGGTGAAAATTATGCAGTAGAATAACATCTAAGCCACATTTATGCACTTACGGTTTCATTCACGTGACGTGACCAGTTTTCGAACAGGCAAACAGTGCATCATTGCCAAAATACCTTTTACTGACGTGGCCACTTGTCCGCTGGGCAGTGGGTTTGATTTGCCAGTAGACAAGTGACAGTAGCCATATCAGTGGAAGGCTGTGCGGCAGCCAGGGCCCCCACATCAAAGTTAGGGGCCTGGAACTAACTACAGCAGCGGGCTCCCCTCCCCCGACTGAAATCGTAAAATGGTTACACTAAGTTATGATATTCGTCAGCCACAATTGTGCTTAACGGGTTGATTGATCATTAATTCGGGCTGCTTACGTTTGAAGACTTCCCTAGTCCATGCCTAACAAGCTGACAGGCTTCCACTACAGTGCTCCTGCTCCGTGCTCATTGCCGTTGGATTGGAGTTGTTTTTTGTCGGGAGTATAAAAAAAATTCACAATACACACAAATCGAGTACGTTACTGATAATCATCAAAACTCGCGATTGCGAAAAAATTTTTTTAGGCCATGCGGGCCCCTTGAGTGAGCGGGCCTGGGTACAGTGGGTCCACCTGACCCCCCCCCCCCCCCCCCGGG